>VONZ01003721.1:0-17325 GCA_012976165.1 Labeo catla | reverse complement strand
TATTGTTCACATTATTGTGCCAGCAAGTGAACACACTATCAGTGCAGCAGAGACACCAGGATTTTTCATTGCATCCAAACCAACAGTCAATCTCTTCTTTCCTGCTGATACCTTTATATGACACTCAGCCTATATGATATGATATCAGCCTTATATCCGCTCCATTCAACCTCCCGGTAGCAGCGTCCAGACAGACTCTCTTGACACAGAACCTGCTTATTGTACCCAAATCTGTCTGGATGATCAGGGTACGACTGCTTCTCTTCGACATGTGTCACCTTTTTGTTCTCCTCAGACAGCATGAACTGAGTGTGTGCCGTGTTTGGATCCAGTGTGAGATCACAAGCATCTGAACACAAGAAGAAAAATGAGAATTACACAAGGAAAACTTTTAGAGATGTGTGTGTGTGTAAGAGAGAAGAGACTTACATTTTCTTAGTCCTGGTGTGATTCTAAAAGGATGTCCATGGTCCAAACTAGAAAGAGACAAATATAAACCATGAAAACCATAAATACTTGATTTTAAAAAACCTGCAAGAAAAAGTACATGAATAAAAAATGATTTTAAGACTAACTTAAAGAATGATGCTTACTTGTCCAGCCAGAATGGCTTTGGAAGGTCAAAATCACTGACTGAAATTGTGACGTTTAATTTGTGCTTTTCCAATAATGTGTTTTGATTTTTTCAGCATCTGTTTTGCGCACACAACATGGATAAACTACAACATGCAAACATGTCAGCTGTGTTAACAATATCAATATAAATCTTTCTTTATTTTGATGAACTATTATTGATTCTTAAATCTTAAGATCAATCTTTTAGTCTTTTAGTTTTCAGTTGACGTCTAAACAAAACTAATCACAACAAGCTTTGTGCTGCTAATTTTGATAAGAAACAACATCTGAGCATTTAAAGTCTTTCAATTTTAGCATTAAATTCAAACATTAAATGCTGTTTGGCGCTCTTTATTTGGCGGGAAAGCAGCAGCATGGAGCGTAGCCGGAATATGAAACACTTTTACTGCAAACACAAAAATGTTTTTATATGTATTGTATAAATCAACATTATTAAAATGTTGTATTGTATTGTACTAAGCTATAGTGTGTTCATGTTTTTTTAAACATACAATTTATACAAAATTTTAAGCAATTTGTTACTTTTTATTGGCAACAGGTATTCTGATTTATTAAAATAATTAGTTAAATTTAAATATTTGACAAAAACATAACACAGGTGCAAATAATCAGGCAATTATATAAAATTGCCCTTATGAAAGTAAACAAATGCTCAGGGGCAAATATTGCCCCCAAATGGAAAGGTTAATTTATTCTACAATCTACTGTATGCTAGAGACGGCAAGTGATACAATTACTGTCATTGAAAGTCTTAATTGAAGTATTTAGTATGGTTATGATAAGAATGTCTAACTGTAAGACGAGTCAAAATCCTAAGTCCACAAAAGAACTGCTGCAACTTCCCTAAATTGCTGGAACAACTAGCCTGCAAACTACCTTAAAAAGACAAAGTCATCACAACATGACTGGTTTAATTATTTAGGTTAAGCCTTAAATAATAAAAGAAATTGCATTGTCATGGCTAAAGAGCATAGAAGATATCTTGCATATAATGCATATATTATTCATGCATTATATGCATGTATAAAATGGAGATTAACAGTATTAGTGATCTTGAATAAAACTACTTATTGCCCCGCATACTTGAGTTTCTCCAGTTTACAGTTTGAATCCTCCAGTTTGTGGTTGAGCAGTTGGACTCCTGATTCTCCTGGGTGATTGTAGCTCAGATCCAGCTTTCTCAGGTGTGAGGGGTTTAAACTCAGGGCGGAAGACAAATAACCGCAGCCTTGCTCCGTCACCATACAGCCTGACAACCTACAGACACACAGCAACAATAAACAGAGAGTGGTTTAAAAGTTAGTATGAAACGCTAACCTGTAAATATTCATGACTCAACATATGAATGACTTAATGTGAAACTCAAACCTCAGTGTTGCCAGCTCACAGTTTGGACTCTTCAGTCCACCGAAGAGCAGCTTCACTCCTGAATCCATTCACAGGTCACTGTTACTTAGATGCAGCTCTCTCAGGACAGAGTGTGATAATTGTAGAACTGATGACAGTGTTTCACAATGCTTATCTGAGAAATTATAGCCAGCAAGACTGAAAGGGAGCAGAACAAGAAAATACACAAAATATACTCTATGTATGAAAGATTGCAATTACATTTAGAAAAACTTTTCACTGCAACTTAATAAAACACTCACAGGGCTTTTCTGCAGTTAATCACTGCTGGTATCAGTCTTCTTCTACCCTCATCTGATGTGTTGTATTTTTTGAGGTCCAGCTCATCCAGCAGCTCCTCTGACATCTGAAGCATGTAGGCGACTGTTTAGCAGTGAACAGCAGATAGTTTCTTCTCTGAGTGTTTGTCTGATTTCACAAACTCCTGAATCTCTTTGGACAGAGTCTGATCTTTCACTTCCAGCAGACAGAGGAACAGACTGATGGCTCTTTCAGTTGAGAATCCATGTCCATCTTTGATCTTCTCTTTAATGCACTTTGTGGTTCTCCCGATGCTCTCTGAGCTGTTCTCTGTGTGTGTCAGTAGATCCTGTAAGAGTCTCTGATTAGACTCCATTGAGACGCCCAGCAGGAACCGCAGGAACAGATCCAGGTATCCATTCTTACTCTCAAGAGCTTTGTCAACTACTCTTTCATTGAGTTTGTGCAGTGAATCAAAACATTCTTCTGTTGTGTCGCTTATGTGGAAGCAAAACACATGGAAAGCAGCAAGAAATTCCTGAACGCTCAGATGAATAAAGCTGTAGACTTTCCTCTGATGAATCACAGATTCCTCCTTAAAGATCTCAGTGCAAATCCCAGAAAACACTGAGGCATCTTTGATGTCTATGCCGCTCTCACTCAGGTCCTCCTCAAAGAACATCAAATTGCCCTTCATCAGCTATTTGAAAGCCACTTTAGCAAGTTTCACAATCACTTTTCTGTTGGACTGCAGGAGTTCCTCCTGATCTCTCTCTTCATACTTCTGATTCTTCATGTTGATCTGAATCAGCAGGACGTGGATATACATTTCAGTCAGAGTTTGAGGGATTTCTGCATTGATATCTTGTTTCAGGATGTTTTGAAGCACAGTGGATGAGATCCAGCAGAAGACGGGGATGTGGCACATGATGTGGAGGCTTCTTGCTTTTCTGATGTGTGAGATGATTTTATTGGCTTGACTCTGGTCACTGACTCTCTTCCTGAAATATTCCTCCTTCTGAGTCTCATTGAATCCCTGAATTTCTGTCAGATGGTTGATGTATTTGAAGGGTAACTGATTGGCTGCTGCTGGTCTAGAAGTGATCCAGATGAGAGCAGAGGGAAGCAGATGTCCTCTGATGAGGTTTGACATCAACACACCCACTAATGAAGATTTATTCACATCACAAATTTTCTGATCATCTGAAAACATCTTTGTGATTCTGCTTTCATCCAGACCATCAAAGATAAACACAACTTTACATTTAATCTCTCATCTCATCCTCCACTAGTTTCTGCAGGTCTCCAGTCTCATGGATTGAAGTGCAGGTCAGAGAGAATCTGTGAGAAAAGATAATCACAATGTTTCCAAAAAAATCATTCAAAAAAAAAAAAAAGAAATTGCAATGCTATGAAAAACGAGCATGCTATGATTTGCAAATATCATAAACCCATATTTTATAACAAATGTTTACACTGAGAAAAATAAACTGTTTAAACTGAGGAAATGTACCATTTGCAACTCATTACAGAAAGTAGGGACAGGGCTATGATTACTATTGTGTTACTATTGTCAGAAATGTGGGGGAGATTCACAAAGAGTGGACTGCAGCTGGAGTCAGTGCTTCAAGAACCACTACGCACAGACGTATGCAAGACATGGGTTTCAGCTGTCGCATTCCTTGTGTCAAGCCACTCTTGAACAACAGACAGCATCAGAAGCGTCTCGCCTGGGCTAAAGACAAAAAGGACTGGGCTGCTGCTGAGTGGTCCAAAGTTATGTTATCTGATGAAAGTAAATTTTGCATTTCCTTTGGAAATCAGGGTCCCAGAGTCTGGAGGAAGAGAGGAGAGGCACACAATCCACGTTGCTTCAGGTCCAGTGTAAAGTTTCCACAGTCAGTGATAGTTTGGGGTGCCATGTCATCTGCTGGTGTTGGTCCACTGTGTTTTCTGAGGTCCAAGGTCAACGCAGCTGTATACCAGGACGTTTTAGAGCACTTCATGCTTCCTGCTGCTGACCAACTTTATGGAGATGCAGATTTCATTTTCCAACAGGACTTGGCACCTGCACACAGTGCCAAAGCTACCAGTACCTGGTTTAAGGACCATGATATCCCTGTTCTTAATTGGCCAGCAAACTCGCCTGACCTTAACCCCATAGAAAATCTATGGGGTATTGTGAAGAGGAAGATGCGATATGCCAGACCCAACAATGCAGAAGAGCTGAAGGACACTAACAGAGCAACCTGGGCTCTCATAACACCTGAGCAGTGCCACAGACTGATCGACTCCATGCCACGCCGCATTGCTGCAGTAATTCAAGCAAAAGGAACACCAACTAAGTATTGAGTGCTGTACATGCTCATACTTTTCATGTTCATACTTTTCAGTTGGCCAAGATTTCTAAAAATTCTTTCTTTGTATTGGTCTTAAGTAATATTCTAATTTTCTGAGATACTGAGTTAGGGGTTTTCATTAGTTGTCAGATATAATCATCAAAATTAAAAGAAATAAACACTTGAAATATATCAGTCTGTGTGGAATGAATGTATACATTATACAAGTTTCACTTCTTGAATGGAATTAGTGAAATAAATCAACTTTTTGAAGATATTCTAATTATATGACCAGCACCTGTTGCTGGAAATTTAAAAGAAGAGTGTGAAATTCAAAATAACCTTATTTTTTCCTTAAAATGATACATTTCCTCAGTTTTTCTCTGTTCTGTTGTGAATAAAATATGGGTTTATGACATTTGCAAATCACTGCATTTTTGCTTTTGGAACTGTGGTTGCATATTGGTTACTGTTGGTCGAGTCTGAATGCAGTGCATGTTGCATATATTGGATTATATTTGATGTTATTTCATTGATTCTTAAATCATTATTCACTTGAGATGCACTACAGTAAGTTAGAGTGTAAATATGTATACTAACGGAGGGTAAGAGGTCAACGGTCCATCACTGAATACAGGGGGTGGCATCATGGATATGTCACTCTTCATAGACACAATGCTGGGTTCTGGAGACTCTGATTTCTGTTCCTTACGCCTTGTAATGGAAGATTAACAAAACAGCATTTAAAAAAAAACCAAACCAATCTCTTGTTTATCAGTCTTAAATACTGGTTAATGTCTTTATATAGCTTGTATTCTACTTTGATTACATTTATTCATTTAGAAAGAGCTTTTATCCAAATCAATTTACAAATATGAGATAAAACAAATAGATTCAGTGACATGAAAACTGCTGAAACACAAAGCTACAAGATTGTTCAGAGGGGTACAGATCATAAAATAAATGAAATTATATATCTGGAATGCGCTGTAAGTTGCTGTGGGAAAAAAAGTCTGCCAAATGCAAAAATGTCTAGTGTCTTGGCTGGGGTCAGAGGTCATGGAGGAACCCACGGGAGCCTGAGCCGGCACAGGGTGTGCCCGGCGAGCCCGACAGGCCCAACATACAGAGCTGTGGCTCTCGACCACAAAGAGCCAGACAGTTCCACTTAACCCTGGAATTCATCTTCATGACTCGCCTCAGTCAGGCAGTGGTTCTTGGAGAACCTAAGAAGATGAGCTAGAACTCTTCAGGACTTCCCTAAGCATGTGCCAGGCCTTGCGGCCTTGTCTTTCCATTCCACAAAAATCACAGGACTTCAGCTGGGTCCCTCTCAGCTCTTGGTTCTTCTTCACTTTTCACATGGGAAGAAACTCCCAGTCACCATCGAGTCAGGACATCTTTGGAATTCATCACTCTTCAGACCCGGAAGAACGTGATTGCAATTCCAAAACCACCACTGCTCCAATCATCAAGATTTTCACCCGAGACTGCATTTGGACACTTGTTCGACGACCAAGGCAATGCAAGTATCGTACATTTATCTAAACAAAACAGAGGTTTAGTATAAGCTGTAGACAGCACTGATGGTTTTGCTCAGGTGGTTAACTGACTCTTTTCATAGCTTCATTTCCTTGTCTCTCTCTAACTGCTTCTCACTGACCATTCCCCCATGTATGAGTGATTTCATGTTTGTTTGTTTAGATTAGTTATGTGTTAGTCCTTTGTTAATAGACTATTGTGCACAAATTACATGAGTTTTGATTCTGATTCTCCCTTGCAAATGAATGTCCCTTTACGATTCCGATTCGAGCTACATGCTCTAATGCAACAGTACTTTAAGAAAGTTATTTTCTGTGGCCAAGAAAATATCATTTCTTGGTGTTGATGATAAATTATCCTGAATGTTCGCTGGGCGAACAGATTAGTTAATGGAAAATTGATTCTGCTACATATACATGTAATGCGTTACTTTACTTTTGCTGTACTTTTTAAAATCTGGGTAGGGCTTGCTTGTTTGTTTTTAATATAAAAAGTTCTATTTTTGGCAAATGTAAAAGCCTTTTCACATCAAAAGCCTCAGGCTTTGAGAAAAGTAAATTCACGTCTGTACAATAGACCGCAGAAGAAAAAATATCAACTCTTCAGCAATAAAAAAAGGAAAACAAATGTTAATTAGTAATTTTTGCTTATTAGTATGGTTGAATTGGATCATCGAAGGTTGGCAGTAAAGACATTGGTTAATAAAATGGGATTAAATGCATAAAGGATATTTGTATTATTTAATATATTTAATTATTGCAGGTTTGCATCATATTCTGAGTTGAATTTCACTGTTTTTATTCATTTTGAGGAATACTGAATCTGTTTTTTGTGAGTGAGATGAATTAATCCTTGTTCACATTTATTCTAGAACTAACATCTTAAAGCCTCTTTTAATCAATAAAATGAGGGAGAAGTAACTGGCGTTACTTATTTGAAAAAAGTAACTCAGATATTTTTTTTTGTCAATTAAAAAGTAATGCGTTACTTTGCTAGTTACTTGGAAAAAGTAATAATAATTAATAGTAATAAATGTTTGTAAACTTGCGTTACTAGTAATGCATTATCCCCAACACTGTCCAAGATGTTCATGTCTTTTTTGAGGAAAATATTTCTGCATTTTTCTCCATATAATGGACTGGTATGGTGCGCCAATTTTTTGAGATTAAAAAAATTATTTTATTTACTTTTTGAGATTAAAAAGTATTTAAATTGCATTTTCTTTTTAAATGGAAATAACCGATCGTTTCGCTACATAAGACCCTTCTTCCTCGGCTGGGATCATTTACAACCGCATTTGGGATCGTTTGGAGCTGCATTTAAAATGCATTTTGGAAGTGCAAAATCGGGGCACCATAGCAGCTCATTATATGAAGAAAAATGCTGAAATGTTTTCCTCAAAAAACATAATTTCTTTATGACTGAAGAAAGAGAGACAAACATCTTGGATGACAAGGGGATGAGAAAATTATTTGTAAATTGTTGTTCTGGAAGTGGACTTCTCCTTCAAGATTTCAGATGCAAACACATATGGAGACTTCAGATGATGGCAACTATAGATGAACATACAAAACCGCCAAAAATTATGTATTGCAATCATTGCCTTAACCCTCTATAGTACTGTATTGCCTCCAGGCAACACAGCCTTATTTTTGTGTTTTGTTTTTTGTTTTTTTGTTTTTTTTTAAATAAAATGTGAAACCCATTGCCTGAAAGCAACATGTGGTTATGAAATCGTATTTTTTGTTAAATATGAGATGTGTAATACATCAAAAATGTGATAAATCTGTTTGTTCAAATGTATGATTAAAGAAATTGATGTTTTAAATAATGTAATGAGGACTCGTCGAAAGCGTATAAGATCCAAGTGCGAGCTTTAATAAACAGATCGTAGTCAAACAGGCAGGGTCAATATCCAACAAACAGAGTGACGAAGACAAAACAATATCGTAGTCCATAAAACAGGCACAGTCCAAAAACCGGAGAGAGCAGTCCGAAAAGTAACAAATGAACAGGGCTGTGAAACTTGGCAAAACTATGGCAAAGAACAGACAAGACAATGGCAAAAACAAAGTAAAACAATGGCAAGAAACAAAACCGAAACAATCAAAACAGGGCAATGAAAACAGGGAAAACGCTTGGTAGAGTCCGCAATAGCAAAACAATACTTCGCAGCTTCCTGTTTAAAATGGCCTCCTTTTATTGCCACCAAACAGGAAGCTACCAAAGAAGCAGCAGAGGGAGCAACAACAGTCAGTGGGTGAGGGCTCCCTCTGCTGGCGTGGCGTTACAGAATCCCCCCCCCTAGGAGCGACCCCTGGCGCTCAAACAACAGTCCAGGAGGGTGGGGGAACAGAGGCAAAACAGGGGGTGGGACGGAGGGCCAGGTCCATGTAGAGGAGGTGGGCCTGGATCGTGGAGCAGGGACAGACAGTGAAGCACTGGAGGACCTGGACCATGGAGCAGTGGCAGACAGTGAAGCCCTGGAGGACCTGGGCCATGGAGCTGTGGCAGACAGTGGAACCTTGGAGGACCAGGGCCGTGGAGCTGTGGCAGACAGTGGAACCCTGGAGGACCTGGGCCGTGGAGCTGTGGCAGACAGTGGAACCTTGGAGGACCTGGACCGTGGAGCTGTGGCAGACAGTGGAACACTGGAGGTCCTGGGCCGTGGAACAATAGCAGACAGTGGAACCTTGGAGGACCAGGGCCGTGGAGCAGTGGCAGACAGTGGAACACTGGAGGGCCTAGGCCGTGGTGCAGTAGCAGAAAGT
This sequence comes from Labeo catla, assembly GCA_012976165.1. Taxonomy (NCBI): domain Eukaryota; kingdom Metazoa; phylum Chordata; class Actinopteri; order Cypriniformes; family Cyprinidae; genus Labeo; species Labeo catla. The sequence continues at coordinate 8,390 of VONZ01003721.1, read as the reverse complement.
GGAAATTTGGAGGACCTGGGCCGTGGAGCAATGGCAGACAGTGGAACACTGGAGGGCCTGGGCCGTGGAGCAGTAGCAGATCGTGAAACACTGGAGGGCCTGGGCCGTGGAGCAATGGCAGAGTAGGTAGAGCAGGGAGCCATGGCGGGGCAGGCAGAGCAGGCAGAACAGGAAGCCATGGCGAAGCAGGCAGAGCAGGCAGAACAGGAAGCCATGGCGAGGCAGGCAGAGCAGGCAGAGCAGGCAGAACAGACAGGAGCAGAGATATCCACAGTGGAGCTAGTGATATCCATAGCAGAACGGTGTTTTCACTGACGATTGCCTTGGCTGTGGCATGACAGGCAGAGAGTTCATAATAGGCCTTCTGGGCCATGGCATGATGGGCAGAGAGTTCATGATTGGCCTTCTTGATCGTGACATGGCGGGCAGAGTTTCCATGATAGGCCTTCTTGACCGTGACATGACAGGAAGAGGGTTCATAGGAGGACACCGCCCCCATAGGAGGTTCTGCAGCCGGAGTCACCACCTCCGGGGGCATTGGCGCAGACTTATGGTCAGACATGGCAGTGAGTTCATGAGTGGACGCCGCCTCCTTTGGAGGATCTACAGCATACGCTGACACCTCTGGAGGCATTGGCGTGGATTCATGGTCAGACGTGGCAGTGAGTTCATTAATGGGCGCCACCTCCTTAGGAGGTTCTACAGCGTATGCTGACACCTCAGGAGGTATAGGCGCGAACTCGTGGACAAACGAGTCCTCAGGAGCAGACTTGTGGTCAGATGAGGCCTCTGGGGCAGACTCGTAGTCAGGCAAGGCCTCTGGAGCAGACCCGTGGACAGACGAGGCCTCTGGAACAGACTCGTGGACAGACGAAGCTTCTGGAGTAGATTCGTGGACAGATGAGGCCTCTAGAGCACACTGTGCAGCCCACACACTGAAAATGGCGATGGCCATTACAGGCAGCACAGTAGATAGTGGGGTGTCTGTTGACCTTGAGGGTGTGGATGCTATGGACTTGTGGCTTGGGAATGTGGGCTCTGCGTGGCTTGGGAGCGTGGGCTCTGCGTGGCTTGGGAGCGTGGGCTCTGGGGGTTCAGCTGAGATGTGATGTGATTTGGGAAGGTCAGAGGTGACCTGGTTAGGTTCTGGCAGGACAGCAGTTTCTTGACTTGATTCAGGGAGGTCTGCCGTGACTTGACTTGACTCAGGGAGGCCTGCCGTGACTTGACTTGACTCAGGGAGGTCTGCCGTGACTTGACTTGACTCAGGGAGGCCTGCCGTGACTTGACCTGACTCGTGAAGAACAGCGGTAACTTGACCTGGCTCGTGAAGATCTGCTGTAGCTTGGCTTGGCTCAGGGAGATCAACTGTGGTTTGGCTTGGCTTGTGAAGATCGGTAGTGACTTTGCTTGACTTGAGGGCTACAGCTATAGCTTTACTTGACACAGGAGCAATAGCTGTAACTTGACTGGACTTCGGAAGAGCAGCTCTGACCTGACTTGACATAGGAAACACAGCTTTAACTTGACTTGATGCTGGAACAACAGCTGCAGCCTGACTTGACACTGGAACAGCAGCTGTAGCCTGACTTGACTCTGGAACAACAGCCGTGACCTGACTGGACTTGGAAACTTGACTTGACTCAGGAAACGCAGCAACTTGACTTGACTTGGAAACTTGGCTTGACTCAGGAACAACATGGCTTGACTCAGGAACAACATGGCTTGACTCAGGAACAACATGGCTTGCCTCGTGGGACACAGCTGTGACTTGGCTTGACTCGTGGGGAACAGCTGTGACTTGGCATGGCTCATAGAGAACAGCTGTATCTTGGCTTGACTCATGGGGAACAACAGCTGTATCTTGGCTTGGCTCGTGGAAGACAGCTGTTTCTTGACTTGGCACAGAAAGTGTAGCCCTGACTTGACTTGACACTGGAGGATCAGGCATCACTTGATTTGTTTTGGGTGCAGCAGACATGGCGAGATGAGATTTGGGTGAGATGATTTTGATATGATGAGGCTCAGGCATGGCAGCCATCTTGGCTGGGGACTCCGACGGGGCAGCCATCTTGTGAACAGGCTTGGGTATGGCGGCCATCTTGTGAACAGGCTTGGGGATGGCGGCCATCTTGTGAACAGGCTTGGGGATGGCGGCCATCTTGTGAACAGGCTTGGGGATGGCGGCCATCTTGTGGACTGGCTCTGGAATGGTGGGCATCTTGTGGACTGGCTCAGGGATGACGGCCATCTTGTGGACTGGCTCTGAGATGGCGGCCATGGCAGGTGCAGACTCTGGAGCGGCAGGCATGGCGTGAGCAGGCCCTGGAGCGGCAGGCATGGCGTGGGCAGGCCCTGGAGCGGCAGGCATGGCGTGAGCAGGCCCTGGCTGGGCAGACGTGGCGCGAGCAGGCTGTGGCTTGACAGGCATGACATGAACAGGCTTTGGCTTGGTGGACGTGGCCTGAGCAGGCTTTGGCTTGGCAGGCATGAAGTGAACAGGCTTTGGCTTGGTGGACGTGACTTGAGCTGGCTTTGGCTTGGCAGGCATGGCGTGAGAGGGTTCTGGCGTGATACTAACTATTCCAGACATGACAGAAAAGTTGTGAGATACTGGGGGATAACAGGGTTCCTCATCCGCAGTCCCCACAGTAAATGGTGAACCAGCCAACCAGAGTGCACAGTCAATGTATTGCTGTAGTGTAGCCGAGCATTTATTGTCTGGCATGAGATTGTACAAATTGTTCTTAAGTCCATTGCAGAAAATACCTTTCAGGGCAACATCATTAAAGTCTACCAAATGGCACAACTCACAAAAATCTGCCACATATTTCTCTATAGCCCGATTACCTTGACGCAGGCAGAGGAGGCGTGATGCTGGGTTCATGGTGATCTGTGTCCAAAAGCTGCTGGATCTTTGAGGCGGCGAAGTATTCTGTAACGGAGACTCCAGGGAAGCGGGATAGATCCAAGTGCGAGCTTTTATTATGCAGATCGTAGTCAAGACAGGCAGGGTCAATCACCAAACAAACAGTAATACGTAGGCAAAACAATAGCGTAATCCAGAAGAACAGGCAGAACGTCAAAATACCAGTGAACAGTCCAGAAAGTAACAAATAAACAAGGCAATGGAACTAGGCAAAAACTATGGCATGGAACAAGGCAAAACAATGACAAAAACAAAACCGTGGAATATAACAAAACAGGGCAATGAAATAGGAGAAAACGCTTAGTAGAGTCCGCACAGCAAAACAATACTTCGCAACTTCCTGCTGAAAATGGCCTCCTTATATTGCCACCAAACAGGAAGTTACCAGTGAAGCAGCAGAGGGAGCAGCAACAGTCAGTCAGTGGGTGAGGGCTCCCTCTGCTGGCGTGGCGTTACAGTTTCCCTGATGCGCGGCCATCGATTGCATGGTTAATGTACTACTGAATACATTGTTCTGCTAATTTATACTGTCTAAACCACAAAAAAAAAGTGTGGAAGCTGCTAAATCATATGGAAAAGGACTTTAATATTAGGCTAAATTGCACCTACCTGACCAGAAACAATTAGAACAAACCAGAATGTTGTCAAGATTCTTGCCCTGGAAATCCTGGTTCAGTTACCACAAATGCCTTTTGTTCCTCAGACAGTTTTTTGCACTCTTCTCCATGATTTGTTATAACTTTTGACAGTCTAAAGTACTCTAAATGTTTTTCCCAGTTTGACCGATTAGTACAGCCCAAAACATGACAATAATTGAACATTTTCAGCAGCAATAATCAGCAAAATATGCGAGTTCGTTCATTTCAGTGGCATTGTTTACATTCAGTGCTGCCAATATGGCCGACTGATGGCGCGTCGTGAAAACACTGTATTGATTGGATGAATGTGTTTACTTAACTGTGTTAACTTTTTTAGGTTCATTCATGTTGTTTTAAGGTGCTATAGAAATAAACCTTGACCTTGACCTTTTACACCAGGGGTGCTCAACCCTGGTCCTGGAGATCGACTTTCCTGCAGAGTTCAGCTCCAACCCTGACCAAACACACCTGAGCCAGCTAATTAGGATCTCAAGGAGCACTTGATAATTACAGACAGGTGCAGGAAAGTCAATCTCCAGGAACAGGGTTGGTCTCCAGACTATTTTTATGTAGTCTGGAGAGGCGCTTCAAACCTTCCATTGTGGACAACGGCATTTTAAAAACTAGTTTATTCTTTTTATGTATTTTAGACACCTAAAAATCCACTTTTGTGCATCAGATGTCTGTATTGTATGTTTTCCTTTGGAACTGATACTCGATTCCTAAAGCCTCAGAATTGATTCTTTTTGGAATCGATTCCCAACCCTACATTTATCAGATTAAAACGATTGTTAAAACTGTACAGTTATAGTTATTGTCCATGGTGTGAACGAACCTCAAGTTATGTAAAATGAGTCCAAGTTAATTATGAATCTGCAAGAATGACTTATATCAGTTGCTTGTTGTGATACTAGATGTTCCTATTCAACTAACTTGTCTCTTTTTGTTCAGACATCCTCTGAAGTTCACCATTGGCGGAGACAATGACATCAAGCTTTTCCCTGAGGAGGATGAGCTTATAAACATCCTCAACATCAAGAGGGGAATCATCTCTGCTCTTGCTGTCCCTATGCTTGAGGAGGACGGGAACAAAGAGATGGTTCGTTGATAAACTTCATTCTTGAAAGAGAAAGGATGCTCACGCCAAATCCACCTCTGATGTTGAGACTGTTTCTGTTTCCAGCCCACCATCTATGGTCTGTGTAAAACTGACTACGCCGTGAAAACCTGCGAAGACGTCACTCTCAACAGAGACCTGTCCAAGTGTGACAAGTTCATACCAATCAAGGACCACACCAGTCCTTTGGCCCTCATCACTAGCATGGTAAATCCTTAGACCTAGGTTTGAGTTTTGTGTAAAATCCCAGTGGAGACGAGTGGAGTGAGATCTCCAATGTTCTTCTTTCTCTCCTCCAAAGCACCATCCTCTTGCTAAGCTGATCAGGAGCAACCAAACCTGCAACTACAAGTTTGACAAAGAACAGCACCACATGATTTCTGGAATTTGCACTGATAAACACGTTCTTCAGCCTTTCTCTTACAAGTAAGTGTATTAAATCACTTTACTGTAGCTCAAACTGTAGAGCAAGGTTATAGATTTGATTCCTAGGGAACTGATAACATGCACATCCAGAATACAATGGTAGATGCTTTAGATAAAAACATCTGCAAAATGCATAATTGTTAATTACTTGGTTTGTCTATATGGCTATGACCAGGGGAAGATATGAAGCGACCAGTACTGGTAAACAGGCCTTGAATCTTTTGAGAGTTGCTAAGTACAAAGACAGAGTCTTTGACCACAGTAAGAGAACCTTTTTTGGTCTGAATGTTAGTAACTTGCTTGCAATGTCAAACGAAATGCAAAATGCGCTGTTGTTCCTCCAGATGTGGCCAACATGAAACCCCTCCATCTTGACCGCAGTGTTGACATGAGCCCCATCCAGGATAAAGATACCGCTCTTGTTGTTCTGAAGGAACTTTCTGGCCTTTCCAAGACCAATGATGGACACAAGAGAGCCTACTTGGCCCACAAGCTTGTAGCTGTAATCCGCAAGATGGAAGCTGAAACCTTGACTGCCGCTGTTCCCGAGGCCCTGGAGATCTCTCGGCCTTTGACATACCAGGCTTTGCTACAATGCGGCACCCCAGAATGCAGCAGTGCAATCATGCAGATTTTCAGGACCTTCGACAAGTCCTCAGTTGAGATTGACGCTGCTGTATATGGCATGGGAATGATATCCCAATCCTCCAGAGTCCTCGTGAAGGAAATGTTGGCGATGGCAAAGTTCAAGCCGACCAAACCCATCTACTATGCTCTCAGCAATACTGTGAGAAGGTAAAGGACAAGTCTTAGTTTAAGTCTTTAGATTAAGGTAAATAAACTAACATATGAGTTGAAATGTACCAATTGGTAGTAGATGATGGTTCCAAGGTCTTGTGTTCAATTCCCAGGCTCTATGAGACCAATGGAGTCACTAGTGAGATCCAAGCAGTGGCTGATTATGCCCTTGAACAGATCGGCGATTGCACAGGTGACCAGGAACACATCTTTCTTTCTCTGAGGGTACGTTCACACAATTTCTACATGCTGATAAATTAAACTGCAGACTCTACAGCTAAGCGTCATCTTCTCTAAACGTCAGGTCATTGGAAACATGGTGGTTGCACTGGGAGCTGCGCGCCCTGCTTTGCATTCTGCTGTTATTCAGTGCATCAACCAGCCAACAGCCTCCCCTTCAGTTCAGCAGGCAGCTATCCAGGTCTACAGACAGGTTCCTGTACCTGTGGAGGTGAGCTGTTAAATATGCCTACAGCTTTTGGCTACCCTGAAATGGGTCTAAAGATCATTTCATGCTTCTTGTAGGGTCGTGAGGTGCTCATGCATGCTGTTCTGGACAGAGATGCATCTGTACAGAAGCGTGTTGCCGCCTACCTGATCTTGATGAAGAACCCTACACCTGCTGAACTTGCTCAGTTGGCAGCAGCCATACATGTTGAGGAAAATCATCAGGTCACGAGCTTCATCATCTCCCATATCACAAACATCTTGAGTTCTGCAGAGTCGGAGTAAGTATGGAGAAGAGCGTAAATAACAATCAAATTTTCAGAAGAATAACCTTGCTATTTTTACTCCCTAGCTTGAGGCAGAAGGTTCAGGAGGCCTTTCAAGGCAGCGAAATTGGAATGATCATGGAATCCACCAAACTCTCCCGGTACTACCGACTTGGATCTTTAGAGGGAAACACGATCTTTGAATCTTCCAACGAACTGCCGAGGGAGGTCATGCTGGAGATGACCTTGAATGCTTTTGGATTTGATATGGACTTCATTGAGGTACAATAAAATTCCAACGTTTACTTAATGTGTTGGGTATGAAGGTAATGTCTTCCATTCTTGCTTTCAGATTGGCATGGAGGGTAAGGGCTTTGAGCCCATTGTGGAGGCCCTCTTTGGTGACGATGGATTCTTCCCAGACACTGTCATGAAGACCACTTTATACGCTACAGACGACATGCCTGCCCAACTCATTGAGGTCTTGGACAATGTGCTGCCACTCATGACAAATGATAAGAAGAAAAGACAGGTATTAAATGTACTGAAATTAGCAAATGTCTCCATAGCAGGATTTTAATCTCATTCCTCTGTGTGCTGTAGGCTACTCAAAACATAGTCAAAGAAATCAGTCACAATTTCAACAAGCTTATTGAGAACTTAAAGGCCCAGGAAACCCCTGAAGCGATGGTGTACCTCAAGCTTCTGGGTGCTGAACTTGGATATCTTGACACAAAAGATGGCAAGATGGTTCACGACCTCCTAAAGATGATCCCCACTGATGTGAGTAGAGCCTTACCAACCAAATTTATGCATGCATTTACCTAACAGTCATCTGAATTGTATTTTTTCGAAATAGTTTGCTAAACGACTGCTCTCAAGTGTCGACAATGAGCTTTTCCTTCACTACATCTTCATGGATAATGAGTTCTATTTGCCCACCGGTGCTGGGTTTCCATTGAGAGTTGCTCTGTCTGGTACCTTTACACCTGGAATCAAAGGAGGATTGAATTTCAATCCAGGCATGGTGAGTCTAACATACTTTAGTCATCAGTATTTATCTTTCATTTCTGCTATTATACTAAAATCAATGAACATGACTAAACCACAGAAGGAATTTGCGTTCATGCTGTCTGCTGGCATTGAGTTTGTGATTGAGATTGGGACTCACTTCCCAGACTATGTTCTCTCCGGTCTGGAGATGCACACTAACATCTATCATGAGAGCGGCCTCAGAGCGAAGCTCTCAATGACAACAACAACCAGCTCAAGCTTTCCATTCCAGCTCCTGAGCCAACTGAACTCATCAATGTGACGTAAGACATCTTTACTTGAAATACAGGAAAACATTAAACTAACACCACAATAATTATTTTACATAAATTCTGTTATTGTTCCCCATATATAGCAGTACTCTGGTGTCTGTTGTTGGTGCCAAGATTTTGCCTATTCATGCCAACGGCACGTATATTCACACGGGAAAATGTGCCCCTATCTTCCCTGGATGGAAACACTGTACAGCCCTTGTCTATCCTGATGATGCTGCCCCTTTTTTTCCTCTCAATAGTGATACCAAGTAATGGAAAATCATCTGTATACTGATTTTTAAATCATATTATTCCTAGTACAATGTTTTTCATCCACACTGCCTCTGTGTTTAGATTTACTGTTACGCTGTATCCACCGTTAGAGGTCACGGAGTATACTGCCACCATCAACTACGCCTATGAGGATGAGACAGACAAAATCACATTTAGCGTAAAGGCTGA
>VONZ01003720.1:0-17331 GCA_012976165.1 Labeo catla | reverse complement strand
GAAACCAAGGCATGCTTGGAAACGCTGCAAAACGTCTTTTCTCAGTCAGAAATGGATAGTTCATGCAGTTTCATGAATAAAGCTGACCCACATAAAAAAATTTTCACATGCATGAAAGGAATGTTATTTAAAATGCAGAAAGACACTTCTTGGTGAGTTAGACGTTTAATGCATATGAAATTTAGTTAGAGCCTCAGTTCATAAAACGCTTAGTTAGAGCCTTCTAATAACACCAATAGTGATTTTAGGCATCTTAGCTCATGTAACGAAGGCATACTTGGAAACGTTGTAAAACGTCTTTTCTCAGTTAGAAAAGGCTAGTTCATGAAGTTTCATGAATAAACCTGACCCATATAAAAAATGAATCATATGCGTGAAAGGAAAGTCATTTACAATGCAGAAAGACACTTCTTGAGGAGTAAGAAGTTTTATGCATATCAAATTAAGGTAGTGCCTTTGTTCATAAAACGCTTAGTTAGAACCTTCTAGGAACGCCAATAGTAATTTAAGGCATCTCAGCTTATGAAACCAAGGCATGCTTGGAAACGCTGCAAAACGTCTTTTCTCAGTCAGAAATGGATAGTTCATGCAGTTTCATGAATAAAGCTGACCCACATAAAAAAATTTTCACATGTATGAAAGGAATGTTATTTACAATGCAGAAAGACACTTCTTGATGAGTTAGAAGTTTAATGTATATCAAATTTAGTTAGAGCCTCAGTTCATAAAACGCTTAGTTAAAGCCTTCTAGGAACGCAAATAGTGATTTTAGGCATCTCAGCTTATGAAACCAAGGCACGCTTGGAAACACTGTAAAACGTCTTTTCGCAGTCAGAAAAGGCTAGTTCATGAAGTTTCATGAATAAAGCTGACCCACATAAAGAATGTTTCATATTGTGACGCGGTCAATGACGAATCTTGAGTCGTAGGATCCATATGCAACGATTTATTGAAATCGGACAAATCAAACAGGCAAGGGCCAACAACAACGGACTGGGGAAACGAAGGCAAATACAAAGGGGTAGTCGGAGTCCATGCAAAGGGTCGGGGCCGGCAGCGATCAAGAGCAATAGTCCGTGAGGATAGCAAGGGTCGACAAGAGGCAGGCAGCAGAGGTTCACTAAGAGAGGTAACAGTCCGGTTGACAACAGTAAAGGCAGTCCGATAAACAACGCTCAGGATTGAGGGCATGACCAACAAAACTTCGCGGTGAACGCGCCGGCGAGGCACGCTGAAATGGCCGCCAGAGCGGATGTGAACCGCGAGACCCGGAACCGGAAGAAAGCGGCCCCAGGCACGGGATTGTGGGAAATGTAGTCAGTATTCAGGAGAGGGTTCCCGCTGGCGCGGGACGGGAGGAGCCACAGAGACCGCGCTTGTGACAGAGCCCCCCCCCTGCGAGTGCCTCCTGGCACGAGGAGGCAACCGACGCCGGGGTCTACCCCTGGGTCGGGGCCCTGGCCGATCCGGGTGAGCAGTGTGGAAGTCCACGGTGAGGGAGGGATCCAGGATGTCTTCGGCGGGCACCCAGGACCGCTCCTCGGGGCCGTAGCCCTCCCAGTCGACCAAGTACTGTAGGCGACCGCTCCGGCGTCGGGAGTCCAGTATAGTGTTGACTCGGTAGGCCTCCTCGCCATCGATGAGCAGGGGGGCTGGTCTCTGCGAAGCAGTCTCGTCTAGGATCCCCCCCCCATCCGGGGGGCCAGCGGGCTTTAACAGGGAAACATGAAAGGTTGGTGAGATGCGGTACTCGGGTGGTAAAGCAAGTCTGAATGATACAGGAGTGATTTGACGTACAATCTTAAATGGACCCACGTACCTGGGGCTTAGTTTCTTGCAAGGTAGATGGAGGCGCAGGTCCCGGGTCGAGAGCCAGACCCATTGGCCGGGTTCGTAGGTCGGGTTGGGTCGACGTCGACGATCCGCCTGGGCCTGGGTTCTGCGGACCGCTCTTTGCAAGTGCACATGGGCTCGGTTCCAGGTCTGCTCGCTCCGTCGGAACCAGGAGTTGACCGCGGGTAAGTCAGATGGTTCTCCTGACCAGGGAAATAAAGGAGGTTGGAACCCTAGGACACACTGAAAAGGTGTTAAGTTAGTGGATGATTTACGGATAGAGTTCTGGGCGTATTCGGCCCAGAGGAGGTAACGGCTCCAGTCCTCCTGGTGGTCGTGGCAGTACGAGCGTAGAAACCGGGTCAACTCCTGGTTCAGCCTCTCAACCTGGCCGTTGGCCTCCGGATGGTATCCTGACGTCAGACTTACGTTTACTCCCAGAAGACGGAGAAAGTTTGACCAGAGGCGGGAGGTGAACTGAGGGCCGCGATCAGACAAGATATCTTCTGGGAGGCCGTAATAGCGGAACACAGCATTGCAGAGGGCCTCAGCAGTTTCCATGGCAGTAGGTAACTTCGGGAGAGGGATGAAGCGGCAGCCTTTTGAGAATCTATCGACCACAGACAGAACAGTGGTGTGACCCTGAGATGGAGGGAGGTCTGTGACGAAGTCCACAGCTATGTGGGACCAGGGGCGCTTGGGAACAGGTAAGGGTTGCAACAGACCTGCGGGTAGTTGACGTGGGGTCTTGGTGGTACAGCAGGTGACACAGTTCTTGACATAGTTTGTGGTGTCATGGCGCATTGTGGGCCACCAGAAACGATTGTGTAGGAGATCGAGTGTGGCCTCAATACCTGGATGCCCTGAGCTGGGTGCGGTGTGGACCTCGGAGAGGATGCGTGAGCGAAGCACTGCGGGTACGTAAGTGAGGTTGTCTGGACATTCTGCTGGAGGAGGGTCTTGGGCCTGGGCTTCCGTGATTTCTGTCATGACGTCCCAGGTGACTGGTGCGACAATTATGGACGCTGGAAGGATGGACTCTGGTGGATGGATGGCATGGTTAGGTTCGTGTATACGAGACAGAGCGTCAGCTTTGAGATTTTGGGACCCAGGACGGTAATTTATGGTGAAATCAAAGCGGGTAAAGAAGAGTGCCCACCTAGCTTGTCGATGGTTAAGGACCTTGGCCAATCGGAGGTACTCCAGGTTCTTATGATCAGTCAAGATGACAAAAGGATTACAGGCCCCCTCCAACCAGTGCCTCCACTCTTCTAGTGCGAGCTTAATAGCGAGGAGCTCATGGTTACCCACATCGTAGTTCTTTTCGGCTGGGCTGAGCTTGTGGGAGAAAAAGGCGCAGGGGAAGGTCTTTGGAGGCTCTCCCTGTTTCTGTGAAAGCACAGCCCCCACGCCCGTGCTTGAGGCATCGACTTCTACGAGGAAGGGTAGCTGAGGATCTGGGTGACGGAGCACGGGAGCTGTGGTGAACCTCCGCCGAAGTTCATGGAAGGAACTCAGGGCGTCAGGTGACCAGGTGAGACGGGTTTCGCCCTTCTTGACCATAGCTGTGAGTGGGGCGGCAACCGAGCTGAAATTGCGTATGAATCTTCGGTAGAAGTTGGAGAATCCTAGAAATCGTTGCAGCTCTTTGAGGGTTCTGGGCTGAGGCCAGTTCTGTACGGCCCTGACCTTAGTTTCATCCATAGCCACACCTTCCGGGCTGATGACGTACCCCAAAAAGGCAATACTCTGCTGATGAAATTGACATTTCTCCTCCTTGGCATACAATTTATGTTGGACAAGGCGTTGGAGGACTGACCTGACGTGCTGGACGTGTTCGGCATAGGAGTTGGATTAGACCAGGATATCGTCCATATACACAATGACCCAACGGTTCAGCATATCTCTGAAAACATCATTAACAAAAGCTTGAAAATAAGACGGACTATTGACCAGGCCGAAGGGCATCACCCGGTATTCATAGTGACCTGAGGTGGTGGAGAAAGCCGTCTTCCATTCGTCGCCTTTTCGGATGCGGATCAGGTTATAAGCTGAGCGAAGATCTAGCTTTGTGTAGTACCTTGCAGACCGTAGCTGTTCCAGAGCTGGCGGGACGAGGGGTAGAGGGTATCTGTACTTAATGGTTACTTCATTAAGGGAACGGTAATCGATGCAAGGCCGCAAACCTCCATCTTTCTTCTTCACGAAGAAGAAACCAGCTGAGAATAGTGAGGTTGAGGGACGAATGAACCCCTTTGCTAGTTCCTCCTTGATGTATTTCTCCATAGCCAGAGACTCTGGTTGAGATAGTGGAAAAACACGACCTCGAGGTGGTGACGCCCCAGGTGTTAAATCAATAGCACAGTCCCCTGGCCTGTGAGGTGGTAATTCAGATGCCTTGACTGTGCTGAATGCCTCGAGCAGGTCCTGGTATTCCACGGGGATGGAGCTGCAAGGTGGAGGCGTGGCTGGCTTGGGTGGTGTTTGAGGAGTTGGGTGGATGCAGTGTTCCAGGCAGTGCGGTGACCAGTGGGTGATGACTCCTCTAGCCCAGGAGATGGTGGGTTCGTGACGGTTAAGCCATGGATAGCCTAAGATGAGGGGTGACTGTGGTGAGGTTATCACAAAGAACCGGATAGTTTCCTGATGACCAGGTTCAACACGGAGGGTGAGGTCCTTGGTGACGTGACTGACGCGGCCCGTCCCTAATGGTCTCCCGTCGAGGGCGGCCACTGCCACGGGGTGAGCACAAGACAGAACAGGCAGACGATTAGCATGCACAAAGTCCTTGTCAATAAAGTTACCGGCAGCGCCGGAATCAATAAGAGCCCTGGTCGGGACTGATATGCCGTCTGAATTAAGCGTTACCGGTATCTCACAATGATTCAAACAGGTTTTAGAAGCACTCACCGAGGTGGGAGGTCGTGGAGGACGAGTCGGGCAGGTGGCGCGGATGTGACCCGCCTGTCCGCAGTAGAGACAGAGGTTGTTACGCAGTCGACGCTCCCTCTCCTCGATGGTGAGTCTTGTCGTTCCCAGCTGCATGGGCTCAGGGTTAGTGGAAGCCGACGGCTGTGGCAGAAACGTGGCAGGGAGACTCCGGCTGGGCTTGCGAGACCGCATTACTTTGTCGATCCTGATGGAGAGGTCGATGTATTGATTCAGTGAAAGTCCTTCATCACGACAGGCAAGCTCCACCTGCAGATCCGTGTTGAGTCCCTTGCGGTAATGCAACTTGAGAGGACCGTCATTCCATCCACTTTGCGCTGCCAGTGTTCTAAAATCCAGAGCATACTCGGCGGCCGTGCGGCGTCCCTGCCGCAACGCCATGATCTGCTCCCCCGCCTCGCTTCCTTCGGGAGCAGGTTGGAAAACCTCCTTAAAGCTTACGAGGAAATTAGCAAACGTGGGGTAAGTGGATTGCCCGAGGTCCCACACCGCGGTGGCCCACTCGAGAGCCTTTCCAGTCAGAAGCGAGCAAACAAACGCTATCTTGCTCCCGTCCGTAACGTAAAGGTTGGGTTGTTGATTAACAAACAGAGTACATTGAAGTAAGAATCCCTTACATTTGTCTGCTGTTCCATCAAATTTTTCTGGGAAGGCAAGACGAAGGCTGGCGGCAACAGGCTGAACCGCTGGGGTTTGTGCAGGTGGAGGTGGAGAAGTGGCGACGGGAGGTGCAGCTACCTGTAATCCTTGAACCGCTTGCACCAACTGCTCCGTCAGGGCGGTGAGCCGTTCTAGCTGTTGCTGGTGCTGGGTTAGCATGGTAGCTTGAGCAGACATCTCCGACGCGAACTGTGAAACCGTCGCTGGATCCGAAGGTGGCGAAGTTTTCTGTGACGCGGTCAATGACGAATCTTGAGTCGTAGGATCCATATGCAACGATTTATTGAAATCGGACAAATCAAACAGGCAAGGGTCAACAACAACGGACTGGGGAAACGAAGGCAAATACAAAGGGGTAGTCGGAGTCCATGCAAAGGGTCGGGGCCGGCAGCGATCAAGAGCAATAGTCCGTGGGGATAGCAAGGGTCGACAAGATGCAGGCAGCAGAGGTTCACTAAGAGAGGTAACAGTCCGGTTGACAACAGTAAAGGCAGTCCGATAAACAACGCTCAGGATTGAGGGCATGACCAACAAAACTTCGCGGTGAACGCGCCGGCGAGGCACGCTGAAATGGCCGCCAGAGCGGATGTGAACCGCGAGACCCGGAACCGGAAGAGAGCGGCCCCAGGCACGGGATTGTGGGAAATGTAGTCAGTATTCAGGAGAGGGTTCCCGCTGGCGCGGGACGGGAGGAGCCACAGAGACCGCGCTTGTGACACATATTCATGAAAGGAATGTTATTTACAATGCAGAAAGACGCTTCTTGATGAGTTAGAAGTTTAAAGTATATCAAATTTAGTTAGAGCCTCAGTTCATAAAACGCTTAGTTAGAGACTTCTAGGAACGCCAATAGTGATTTTAGGCATCTTAGCTCATGTAACCGTGGCATGCTTGGAAACGCTCTAAAACGTCTTTTCTTAGTCAGAAAAGGTTAGTTAATGAAGTTTCATCAGTAAAACAGACCTACATAAAAAATGTTTCACATAGATTAAAGGAAAGTTATTTAAAATGCAGAAAGACACTTCTTGAAGAGTAAGAACTTTTATGCATATCAAAGTAAGTTACTGACATTGTTCATAAAACGTTTAGTTAGAGCCTTCTAGGAACGCCAATAGGAATTTTAGGCATCTCAGCTTATGAAACCAAGGCATGCTTGGAAACGCTGTAAAACGTCTTTTCTCAGTCAGAAACGGATTGTTCATGAAGTTTCATGAATAAAGCAGACCCACATAAAAAAATTTTCACATGCCTGAAAGGAATGTTATTTACAATGCAGAAAGACACTTCTTGATGAGTTAGACGTTTTATGCCTATCAAATTTAGTTAGAGCCTTTGTTCATAAAACGCTTAGTAAGAGCCTTCTAAGAACGCCAGTAGTGATTTTTGGCATCTCAGCTGATGAAACGAAGTCATGCGTGGAAATGCTGTAAAACGTCTTTTCTCAGTCAGAAAAGGCTAGTTCATGAAGTTTCATGAATAAAGCAGACCCACATAAAAAAAATTTCACATGCCTGAAAGGAATGTTATTTACAATGCAGAAAGACACTTCTTGATGAGTTAGACGTTTTATGCATATCAAATTTAGTTAGAACCTCAGTTCATAAAACGCTTAGTTAAAGCCTTCTAGAAATGCCAATAGTGATTTTAGGCATCTTAGCTCATGTAACCGTGGCATGCTTGGAAACGCTCTAAAACGTTTTTTCTTAGTCAAAAAAGGTTAGTTAGTGAAGTTTCCTGAATAAAACAGACCCACATAAAAAATGTTTCACATGGATTACAGGTAAGTTATTTAAAATGCTTCTTGATGAATAAGAAGTTTTATGCATATCAAATTAAGTTAGAGCCTTTGTTCATAAAACGCTTAGTAAAAGCCTTCTAGGAACGCCAATAGTGATTTTAGTCATCTCAGCTTATGAAACCAAGGCACGCTTGGAAACGCTCTAAAACGTCTTTTCTTAGTCAGAAAAGGCTAGTTCATGAAGTTTCATGAATAAACCTCGACACATATGAAAATGAATTATATGCGGAAAGGAAAGTCATTTACAATGCAGAAAAGACACCCCTGATGAGTTAGAAGTTTACATACTGAATTTAGTTAGAGCCTCAGTTCATAAAACTCTTAGTTAAAGCCTTCTAGAAACGCCAATAGTGAATTTAGGCATCTCAGCTTATGAAACCAAGGCACGCTTGGAAACGCTCTAAAATGTCTTTTCTTAGTCAGAAAAGGCTAGTTCATGAAGTTTCATGAATAAAGCAGACCCACATAAAAAATGTTTCACATGGATTAAAGGAAAGTTATTTAAAATACTTCTTGATGAATAAGAAGTTTTATGCATGTCAAATTAAGTTAGAGCCTTTGTTCATAAAACGCTTAGTAAGAGCCTTCTAGGAACGCCAATAGTGATTTTAGGCATCTCAGCTTATGAAACGAAGTCATGCGTGGAAATGCTGTAAAACGTCTTTTCGCAGTCAGAAAAGGCTAGTTCATGAAGTTTCCTGAATAAACCAGACCCACATAAAAATTTTTCACATGCCTGAAAGGAATGTTATTGATAATGCAGAAAGACACTTCTTGATAAGTTATACGTTTTATGCATATCAAATTTAGTTAGAGCCTCAGTTCATAAAACGCTTAGTAAGAGCCTTCTACGAACGCCAATAGTGATTTTAGGCATCTCAGCTTATGAAACGAAGTCATGCGTGGAAATGCTGTAAAACGTCTTTTCTCAGTCAGAAAAGGCTAGTTCATGAAGTTTCATGAATAAAGCAGACCCACATAAAAATTTTTCACATGCCTGAAACGAATGTTATTGACAATGAAGAAAGACACTTCTTGATGAGTAAGAACTTTTATGCATATCAAATTCAGTTAGTGCCATTGTTCATAAAACGCTTAGTTAGAGCCTTCTAGGAACGCCAATAGTAATTTTAGGCATCTCAGCTTATGAAACCAAGGCATGCTTGGAAACGCTGTAAAACGTCTTTTCTCAGTCAGAAACGGATTGTTCATGCAGTTTCATGAATACAGCTGACCCACATAAAAAAATTTTCACATGCCTGAAAGGAATGTTATTTACAATGCAGAAAGACACTTCTTGATGAGTTAGAAGTTTAAAGTATATCAAATTTAGTTAGAGCCTCAGTTCATAAAACGCTTAGTTAAAGCCTTCCAGAAACGCCAATAGTGATTTTAGGCATCTCAGCTTATGAAACCAAGGCACGCTTGGAAACGCTCTAAAACGTCTTTTCTTAGTGAGAAAAGGCTAGTTCATGAAGTTTCATGAATAAAGCAGACCCACATAAAAAAAATATTCATATGCCTGAAAGGAATGTTATTTACAATGCAGAAAGACACTTCTTGATGAGTTAGACGTTTTATGCATATCAAATTTAGTTAGAACCTCAGTTCATAAAACGCTTAGTTACAGCCTTCTAGAAACGCCAATAGTGATTTTAGGCATCTCAGCTTATGAAACCAAGGCACGCTTGGAAACGCTCTAAAACGTCTTTTCTTAGTCAGAAAAGGCTAGTTCATGAAGTTTCATGAATAAAGCAGACCCACATAAAAAATGTTTCACATGGATTAAAGGAAAGTTATTTAAAATGCTTCTTGATGAATAAGAAGTTTTATGCATATCAAATTAAGTTAGAGCCTTTGTTCATAAAACGCTTAGTAAAAGCCTTCTAGGAAGGCCAATAGTGATTTTAGTCATCTCAGCTTATGAAACCAAGGCACGCTTGGAAACGCTCTACAAAGTCTTTTCTCAGTCAGAAAAGGCTAGTTCATGAAGTTTCCTGAATAAACCTGACACATATGAAAATTGAATTATATGCGTGAAAGGAAAGTCATTTACAATGCAGAAAGACACTTCTTGAAGAGTAAGAACTTTTATTCATATCAAATTAAGTTAGTGCCATTGTTCATAAAATGCTTAGTTAGAGCCTTCTAGGAACGCCAATAGTAATTTTAGGCATCTCAGCTTATGTAGAGAATAGGAACGCTTGGAAGCAACTCTAAACGCGTCTTTTTCTTAGTCAAGAAAGAAGGCTAGTTCATGAGAAGTTTCATGAAAGATAAAAGCAGACCACATAAAAATTTCACATGCCACAAAGAAAGGGAATGTTATTTACAATGCAGAAAGACGCCTACTTGATAGGTTAGCCGTTTATGCATATCAAATTTAGTTAGAGCCTCAGTTCATAAAACTCTTAGTTAAAGCCTTCTAGAAACGCCAATAGTGAATTTAGGCATCTCAGCTTATGAAACCAAGGCACGCTTGGAAACGCTCTAAAATGTCTTTTCTTAGTCAGAAAAGGCTAGTTCATGAAGTTTCATGAATAAAGCAGACCCACATAAAAAATGTTTCACATGGATTAAAGGAAAGTTATTTAAAATGCTTCTTGATGAATAAGAAGTTTTATGCATGTCAAATTAAGTTAGAGCCTTTGTTCATAAAACGCTTAGTAAGAGACTTCTAGGAACGCCAATAGTGATTTTAGGCATCTCAGCTTATGAAACGAAGTCATGCGTGGAAATGCTGTAAAACGTCTTTTCGCAGTCAGAAAAGGCTAGTTCATGAAGTTTCCTGAATAAACCAGACCCACATAAAAATTTTTCACATGCCTGAAAGGAATGTTATTGATAATGCAGAAAGACACTTCTTGATAAGTTATACGTTTTATGCATATCAAATTTAGTTAGAGCCTCAGTTCATAAAACGCTTAGTAAGAGCCTTCTACGAACGCCAATAGTGATTTTAGGCATCTCAGCTTATGAAACGAAGTCATGCGTGGAAATGCTGTAAAACGTCTTTTCGCAGTCAGAAAAGGCTAGTTCATGAAGTTTCATGAATAAAGCAGACCCACATAAAAAATGTTTCACATGGATTAAAGGAAAGTTATTTAAAATACTTCTTGATGAATAAGAAGTTTTATGCATGTCAAATTAAGTTAGAGCCTTTGTTCATAAAACGCTTAGTAAGAGCCTTCTAGGAACGCCAATAGTGATTTTAGGCATCTCAGCTTATGAAACGAAGTCATGCGTGGAAATGCTGTAAAACGTCATTTCGCAGTCAGAAAAGGCTAGTTCATGAAGTTTCATGAATAAAGCAGACCCACATAAAAAAAATTTCACATGCATGAAAGGAATGTTATTTACAATGCAGAAAGACACTTCTTGTTGAGTTAGAAGTTTAATGTATGTCAAATTTAGTTAGAGCCTCAGTTTATAAAACGGTTAGTAAGAGTCTTCTACGAACGCCAGTAGTGATTTTGGGCATCTCAGCTTATGAAACGAAGTCATGCGTGGAAATGCTGTAAAACGTCTTTTCTCAGTCAGAAAAGGCAAGTTCATGCAGTTTCATGAATAAACCTGACACAGATGAAAAATGAATTATAGGCGTGAAAGGAAAGTCATTTACAATGCAGAAAGACACTTCTTGAAGAGTAAGAACTTTTATGCATCTCAAATTAAGTTAGTGCCATTGTTCATAAAACGCTTAGTTAGAGCCTTCTAGGAACGACAATAGTAATTTTAGGCATCTCATCTTATGAAACCAAGGCATGCTTGGAAACGCTGTAAAACGTCTTTTCTCAGTGAGAAACGGATTGTTCATGCAGTTTCATGAATACAGCTGACCCACATAAAAAAATTTTCACATGTATGAAAGGAATGTTATTTACAATGCAGAAAGACACTTCTTGATGAGTTAGAAGTTTAAAGTATATCAAATTTAGTTAGAGCCTCAGTTCATAAAACGCTTAGTTAAAGCCTTCCAGAAACGCCAATAGTGATTTTAGGCATCTCAGCTTATGAAACCAAGGCACGCTTGGAAACGCTCTAAAACGTCTTTTCTTAGTGAGAAAAGGCTAGTTCATGAAGTTTCATGAATAAAGCAGACCCACATAAAAAAAATATTCATATGCCTGAAAGGAATGTTATTTACAATGCAGAAAGACACTTCTTGATGAGTTAGACGTTTTATGCATATCAAATTTAGTTAGAACCTCAGTTCATAAAACGCTTAGTTAAAGCCTTCTAGAAAAGCCAATAGTGATTTTAGGCATCTTAGCTCATGTAACCGTGGCATGCTTGGAAACGCTCTAAAACGTTTTTTCTTAGTCAGAAAAGGTTAGTTAGTGAAGGTTCCTGAATAAAACAGACCCACATAAAAAATGTTTCACATGGATTAAAGGAAAGTTATTTAAAATGCTTCTTGATGAATAAGAAGTTTTATGCATATCAAATTAAGTTAGAGCCTTTGTTCATAAAACGCTTAGTAAAAGCCTTCTAGGAACGCCAATAGTGATTTTAGTCATCTCAGCTTATGAAACCAAGGCACGCTTGGAAACGCTCTACAACGTCTTTTCTCAGTCAGAAAAGGCTAGTTCATGAAGTTTCCTGAATAAACCTGACACATATGAAAAATGAATTATATGCGTGAAAGGAAAGTCATTTACAATGCAGAAAGACACTTCTTGAAGAGTAAGAACTTTTATTCATATCAAATTAAGTTAGTGCCATTGTTCATAAAATGCTTAGTTAGAGCCTTCTAGGAACGCCAATAGTAATTTTAGGCATCTCAGCTTATGAAACCAAGGCATGCTTGGAAACGCTGTAAAACGTCTTTTCTCAGTCAGAAACGGATTGTTCATGCAGTTTCATGAATACAGCTGACCCACATAAAAAAATTTTCACATGTATGAAAGGAATGTTATTTACAATGCAGAAAGACACTTCTTGATGAGTTAGAAGTTTAAAGTATATCAAATTTAGTTAGAGCCTCAGTTCATAAAACGCTTAGTTAAGGCCTTCCAGAAACGCCAATAGTGATTTCAGGCATCTCAGCTTATGAAACCAAGGCACGCTTGGAAACGCTCTAAAACGTCTTTTCTTAGTCAGAAAAGGCTAGTTCATTAGGTTTCATGAATAAAGCAGACCCACATAAAAAAATTTTCACATGCCTGAAAGGAATGTTATTTACAATGCAGAAAGACACTTCTTGATGAGTTAGACGTTTTATGCATATCAAATTTAGTTAGAACCTCAGTTCATAAAACGCTTAGTTAAAGCCTTCTAGAAACGCCAATAGTGATTTTAGGCATCTTAGCTCATGTAACTGTGGCATGCTTGGAAACACTCTAAAACGTTTTTTCTTAGTCAGAAAAGGTTAGTTAGTGAAGTTTCCTGAATAAAACAGACCCACATAAAAAATGTTTCACATGGATTAAAGGAAAGTTATTTAAAATGCTTCTTGATGAATAAGAAGTTTTATGCATATCAAATTAAGTTAGAGCCTTTGTTCATAAAACGCTTAGTAAGAGCCTTCTAGGAACGCCAATAGTGATTTTAGGCATCTCAGCTTATGAAACCAAGGCACGCTTGGAAACGCTCTAAAACGTCTTTTCTCAGTCAGAAAAGGCTAGTTCATGAAGTTTCATGAATAAAGCAGACCCACATAAAAATGTTTCATATTCATGAAAGGAATGTTATTTACAATGCAGAAAGACACTTCTTGATGAGTTAGAAGTTTAAAGTATATCAAATTTAGTTAGAGCCTCAGTTCATAAAAATCTTAGTTAAAGCCTTCTAGAAACGCCAATAGTGAATTTAGGCATCTCAGCTTATGAAACCAAGGCACGCTTGGAAACGCTCTAAAACGTCTTTTCTTAGTCAGAAAAGGCTAGTTCATGAAGTTTCATGAATAAAGCAGACCCACATAAAAAAATTTTCACATGCCTGAAAGGAATGTTATTACAAATGCAGAAAGACACTTCTTGATGAGTTAGACGTTTTATGCATATCAAATTTAGTTAGAGCCTTTGTTCATAAAACGCTTAGTAAGAGCCTTCTAAGAACGCCAGTAGTGATTTTTGGCATCTCAGCTGATGAAACGAAGTCATGCGTGGAAATGCTGTACAACGTCTTTTCTCAGTCAGAAAAGATTAGTTCATGCAGTTTCCTGAATAAACCTGACCCATATGAAAAATGAATCATATGCGTGAAAGGAAAGTCATTTACAATGCAGAAAGACACTTCTTGAAGAGTAAGAACTTTTATGCATCTCAAATTAAGTTAGTGCCATTGGTCATAAAACGCTTAGTTAGAGCCTTCTAGGAACGCCAATAGTAATTTTAGGCATCTCAGCTTATGAAACCAAGGCATGCTTGGAAACGCTGTAAAACGTCTTTTCTCAGTCAGAAACGGATTGTTCATGCAGTTTCACGAATACAGCTGACCCACATAAAAAAATTTTCACATGTATGAAAGGAATGTTATTTACAATGCAGAAAGACACTTCTTGATGAGTTAGAAGTTTAAAGTATATCAAATTTAGTTAGAGCCTCAGTTCATAAAACGCTTAGTTAGAGACTTCTAGGAACGCCAATAGTGATTTTAGGCATCTTAGCTCATGTAACCGTGGCATGCTTGGAAACGCTCTAAAACGTCTTTTCTTAGTCAGAAAAGGTTAGTTAATGAAGTTTCATCAGTAAAACAGACCTACATAAAAAATGTTTCACATGGATTAAAGGAAAGTTATTTAAAATGCAGAAAGACACTTCTTGAAGAGTAAGAACTTTTATGCATATCAAAGTAAGTTACTGACATTGTTCATAAAACGCTTAGTTAGAGCCTTCTAGGAACGCCAATAGGAATTTTAGGCATCTCAGCTTATGAAACCAAGGCATGCTTGGAAACGCTGTAAAACGTCTTTTCTCAGTCAGAAACGGATTGTTCATGCAGTTTCACGAATACAGCTGACCCACATAAAAAATTTTCACATGCCTGAAAGGAATGTTATTTACAATGCAGAAAGACACTTCTTGATGAGTTAGAAGTTTAAAGTATATCAAATTTAGTTAGAACCTCAGTTCATAAAACGCTTAGTTAAAGCCTTCTAGAAACGCCAATAGTGATTTTAGGCATCTTAGCTCATGTAACTGTGGCATGCTTGGAAACACTCTAAAACGTTTTTTCTTAGTCAGAAAAGGTTAGTTAGTGAAGTTTCCTGAATAAAACAGACCCACATAAAAAATGTTTCACATGGATTAAAGGAAAGTTATTTAAAATGCTTCTTGATGAATAAGAACTTTTATGCATATCAAATTAAGTTAGAGCCTTTGTTCATAAAACGCTTAGTAAGAGCCTTCTAGGAACGCCAATAGTGATTTTAGGCATCTCAGCTTATGAAACAAAGGCATGCTTGGAAACGCTGTAAAACGTCTTTTCTCAGTCAGAAACGGATAGTTCGTGTAGTTTCATGAAAAAAGCTGACCCACATGTAAAAATTTTCACATGTATGAAAGGAATGTTATTTACAATGCAGAAAGACACTTCTTGATGAGTTAGAAGTTTAAAGTATATCAAATTTAGTTAGAGCCTCAGTTCATAAAACGCTTAGTTAGAGCCTTCGAGGAACGCCAATAGTGATTTTTGGCATCTTAGCTCATGTAACCGTGGCATACTTGGAAACGCTCTAAAACGTCTTTTCTTAGTCAGAAAAGCTTAGTTAATGAAGTTTCATCAGTAAAACAGACCTACATAAAAAATGTTTCACATGGATTAAAGGAAAGATATTTAAAATGCAGAAAAACACTTCTTGAAGAGTAAGAACTTTTATGCATATCAAAGTAAGTTAGTGACATTGTTCATAAAACGCTTAGTTAGAGCCTTCTAGGAACGCCAATAGGAATTTTAGGCATCTTAGCTCATGTAACCGTGGCATGCTTGGAAACGCTCTAAAACGTTTTTTCTTAGTCAGAAAAGGTTAGTTAGTGAAGTTTCCTAAATAAAACAGACCCACATAAAAAATGTTTCACATGGATTAAAGGAAAGTTATTTAAAATGCTTCTTGATGAATAAGAAGTTTTATGCATATCAAATTAAGTTAGAGCCTTTGTTCATAAAACGCTTAGTAAGAGCGTTCTAGGAACGCCAACAGTGATTTTAGGCATCTCAGCTTATGAAACCAAGGCACGCTTGGAAACGCTCTAAAACGTCTTTTCTCAGTCAGAAAAGGCTAGTTCATGAAGTTTCCTGAATAAAGCAGACCCACATAAAAAATGTTTCATATTCATGAAAGGCATGTTATTTACAATGCAGAAAGACACTTCTTGATGAGTTAGAAGTTTAAAGTATATCAAATTTAGTTAGAGCCTCAGTTCATAAAACTCTTAGTTAAAGCCTTCTAGAAACGCCAATAGTGAATTTAGGCATCTCAGCTTATGAAACCAAGGCACGCTTGGAAACGCTCTAAAATGTCTTTTCTT
Organism: Labeo catla; assembly: GCA_012976165.1. NCBI lineage: Eukaryota > Metazoa > Chordata > Actinopteri > Cypriniformes > Cyprinidae > Labeo > Labeo catla. Next base: position 1,620 of record VONZ01003720.1, on the reverse strand, counting down.
AGTCAGAAAAGGCTAGTTCATGAAGTTTCATGAATAAAGCAGACCCACATAAAAAATGTTTCACATGGATTAAAGGAAAGTTATTTAAAATACTTCTTGATGAATAAGAAGTTTTATGCATGTCAAATTAAGTTAGAGCCTTTGTTCATAAAACGCTTAGTAAGAGCGTTCTAGGAACGCCAATAGTGATTTTAGGCATCTCATCTTATGAAACGAAGTCATGCGTGGAAATGCTGTAAAACGTCTTTTCGCAGTCAGAAAAGGCTAGTTCATGAAGTTTCATGAATAAAGCAGACCCACATAAAAAAATTTTCACATGCATGAAAGGAATGTTATTTACAATGCAGAAAGACACTTCTTGTTGAGTTAGAAGTTTAATGTATGTCAAATTTAGTTAGAGCCTCAGTTCATAAAACGGTTAGTAAGAGTCTTCTACGAACGCCAGTAGTGATTTTTGGCATCTCAGCTTATGAAACGAAGTCATGCGTGGAAATGCTGTAAAACGTCTTTTCTCAGTCAGAAAAGGCAAGTTCATGCAGTTTCATGAATAAACCTGACACATATGATAAATGAATTATAGGCGTGAAAGGAAAGTCATTTACAATGCAGAAAGACACTTCTTGAAGAGTAAGAACTTTTATGCATATCAAATTAAGTTAGTGCCATTGTTCAAACGCTTAGTTAGAGCCTTCTAGGAACGCCAATAGTAATTTTAGGCATCTCATCTTATGAAACCAAGGCATGCTTGAAAACGCTGTAAAACGTCTTTTCTCAGTCAGAAACGGATTGTTCATGCAGTTTCATGAATACAGCTGACCCACATAAAAAAATTTTCACATGTATGAAAGGAATGTTATTTTCAATGCAGAAAGACACTTCTTGATGAGTTAGAAGTTTAAAGTATATCAAATTTAGTTACAGCCTCAGTTCATAAAACGCTTAGTTAAGGCCTTCCAGAAACGCCAATAGTGATTTCAGGCATCTCAGCTTATGAAACCAAGGCACGCTTGGAAACGCTCTACAACGTCTTTTCTTAGTCAGAAAAGGCTAGTTCATGAAGTTTCATGAATAAAGCAGACCCACATAAAAAAATTTTCACATGCCTGAAAGGAAAGTCATTTACAATGCAGAAAGACACTTCTTGAAGAGTAAGAACTTTTATGCATCTCAAATTAAGTTAGTGCCATTGGTCATAAAACGCTTAGTTAGAGCCTTCTAGGAACGCCAATAGTAATTTTAGGCATCTCAGCTTATGAAGCAAAGGCATGCTTGGAAACGCTGTAAAACGTCTTTTCTCAGGGAGAAAAGGCTAGATCATGCAGTTTCATGAAAAAAGCTGACCCACATATAAAAATTTTCACATGTATGAAAGGAATGTTTATTTACAATGCAGAAAGACACTTCTTGATGAGTTAGAAGTTTAAAGTATATCAAATTTAGTCAGAGCCTCAGTTCATAAAACGCTTAGTTAGAGACTTCTAGGAACGCCAATAGTGATTTTAGGCATCTTAGCTCATGTAACCGTGGCATGCTTGGAAACGCTGTAAAACGTCTTTTCTTAGTCAGAAAAGGTTAGTTAATGAAATTTCATCAGTAAAACAGACCTACATAAAAAATGTT
>VONZ01003719.1:0-17357 GCA_012976165.1 Labeo catla | reverse complement strand
GGTCTGTGCAATCTAGAACTTTTATTTTTATAGCTTCTTAAAGTAGAGACAAATCAGTGTATAAATCAGATTTGGGTGGGCTCTTATTTTGTAATTCCACATCAGATAATCCTGAAACTCTGCTGCTAGCACTGTGGCAAGGTGCACTCTCAATCTGAGGTGAAAGTGGTCTGTGCAATCTAGAACTTTTATTTTTATAGCTTCTTAAAGTAAAGACAAAACAGTGTATAAATCAGATTTGGGTGGGCTCTTATTTTGTAATTCCACATCAGATAATCCTGAAACTGTGCTGCTAGCACTGTGGCAAGGTGCACTCTCAATCTGAGGTGAAAGTGGTCTGTGCAATCTAGAACTTTTATTTTTATAGCCTTTTAAAATATAGACAAAAAAAACTGTGTATAAATCAGATTTGGGTGGGCTCTTATTTTTTAATTCCACATCAGATAATCCTGAAACTCTGCTGCCTGCACTGTGGCAAGGTGCACTCTCAATCTGAGGTGAAAGTGGTCTGTGCACCTAGGAATCCTTTTATTTTTTATAGCCCCTGTAAAATATAGGACAAAAACAGTGTATAACCAGATTTGGGTGGGCTCTATTTTGTGTAATTCCACATCAGGATAATCCTGAAACTCTGCTGCTAGCACTGTGGCAAGGTGCACTCTCAATCTGAGGTGAAAGTGGCCTTGCAAAATTTAGAACTTTATTTTTATAGACCTTTAAAAATATAGACAAAATACAGTGTATAAACTGGGGATTTGGTGGGCTCTATTTTTTAATTCCACATCAGATAATCCTGAAACTCTGCTGCTAGTGACTGTGGTAAGGTGCACTTTCAATCTGAGGTGAAAGTGGTCTGTGCAATCTAGAACTTTTTATTTTTATAGCCTTTTAAAATATAGACAAAAAAAACAGTGTATAAATCAGATTTGGGTGGGCTCTTATTTTTAATTCCACATCAGATAATCCTGAAACTCTGCTGCTAGCACTGTGGCAAGGTGCACTTCTAATTCAGGTGAAAGTGGTCTGTGCAATCTAGAACTTTTATTTTATAGCTTCTAAAGTAGAGACAAAACAGTGTATAAATCAGATTTAGGTGGGCTCTTATTTTGTAATTCCACATCAGATAATCCTGAAACTCTGCTGCTAGCACCGTGGGAAGGTGCACTCTCAATCTGAAGTGAAAGTGGTCTGTGCAATCTAGAACTTTTATTTTTATAGCTTTTTAAAAGTAGAGACAGAGAATATATATATATATACACATATATATGAGAGCTATGGTAAAAATCACGTTCTAGGCGAGCACTGCCATTTGGATCAGTTCTCTGGCGCTTTTACCGTAATACGCAGTTTATGCGCGACCGTCAAAATAAAGTGGCGGCTAGATTGACCATGCTTTTCGACTTGGCGGCTGGCCTGACCGCAGTCATTCCCTCCCAACAGATGCTCCTCCATGTCTTGGCCATCCCGCAGCAGATGAACAAGCTCGGAACTGCGCAAATACCTTTGGAGCACGGAATTATTGATACACGCATTAAGTTCTCCAAAATCTCCATATACACTTACACAAATTAAATGACTTTTATTGAACATAATTTTCTAAACCTCTTCCATTTAACAGTGAAAATGAATATTTAAAATACAACAATATATTGTTTATTGTGGAAAATGAATTTCTACACTGTAGAGTAAAAAAAAAAATCCACAATACCACAAAACTTTCATAACCTTAAAATGCAAAAGCATTTCATTAACACATATCAAATGTAGATGTACTTTGTTACATCTCGATGAATGAAATAAGTATTTTTTAACATTTTAAAACAAAAGCTTTTTTGCCCTTAATTGCCCAGCCTCATCACTAACAACAAGCAAGTAAATGTTAAGTAAATGTGTAATATCAAGGCAAACCTGTAAACACAATGTGTACAATGATATCTGGCTTCAAACTGAAAAGCACAAGACAGCTGCAACAATAAAATTGCAAAATGTAAAAATTTTACAAAATTATTTCTTTTTACAGGTTTACATTCAATAACTGCTGTAAGTGATAAGGCTGAGTGCATATATAATGCCAAAAAATTACAGCAGACAGTAATTGCGCAGATAACCGCCACTCATTCAAAAGATGACAATCCCTGATGTCACCTGTGTTGCAGTTTGCAGCGTTTAGCCAAGCCCAGGCCCGCTTCTACAGGAGTTCAAGCAAAAGCACCCTTACTTCAAGCTGTAATATTAGCATGCTGGTGAAAGAGATCTGGCAAACTATGCCCAGAACATCTTCAAGCTTTGGTTCATCAGACTCCTCCTGAATAAATGAGAGAGAGAAACAAATTAATAACCAACTAACCAATATCAAGTCTAATATATCACATTTATGTATTACAGCACTTTTTAACAAAACAGGTTGTGTCAAAGCAACTTTACAATTTTAAATAGAACAATAGTGTGTCAGTAATGCAAAATTCCATGTTGCAGCAAACTGAGACTGCAAAGGACTCATCTGGGTCCAAAAGCCATCCACATCTGGGGCTCAAAAAGTTGACATGGTCCCTGCTGACATTTAGGGCTGTAGAGGTCGTCTCAAGATGCTGATCCACCATCTGGCCTGGGTAGAGACTGGATCTGGTGGCTACAGTGACCTCGGAATAAGTACAAAGAAATATTAGCATAGAAACACAAACAGACTAATATTAGCGTAGATGCCATTTTTCTTATGATGCAACAAGTACATCAGCTGTTATGGGAAGTGTTCCCGGCTCCGGTTGACCTAATTAATGCAGCCTAACAATGCTTTAACAGATTAGAAACTGACAGAGTGTGTCTACCTCCCACACAGTGTTAGGTAGATTGTTCCAGAGTTTGGGCACTAAATAAGAAAATGATCTGCCACCCGCAGTTCATTTTGATATTCTAGGTATTATCAAACTGCCAGAGTTTTGAGAACACAGCGGACATAAGAGACTATAGTGATAAGAGCTCAATCAAGTCAATCAAGTACATTTTTTTTTAAACTCATTTTTATAATTCATTCCTGTTCAATTAAATACTGTTGGTTCAGCAGAAAGGTAAGTATATGCTAATTACTTGAAGATTAGAGAATTTAAAGATTCATGAACAAAAAAATACTGTTAACAGAGTAGTTCACATTATAAAAATAATAAAAAAAAGACTGATAACTTACTCACCCCCATGTCATCCAAGAAGTAAATGTCTTTGTTTCCTCAGTCAAAAAGAAATTATGATTTAGATGAAAACATTCCAGGATTTCTCTCCATACAGTGGACTTTAAAGATGGCCAATGGGCAGAAGGTCCAAACTGCACTTTCAGTTCAGCCTCAAAGGTCTCTACACAATCCCACTTGAGGAATAAGGGTCTTATCTAGCGGAACAATCAGTCATTTTCTATATAACATAAATAAATATGAACATACTTTAACCACACCTTGTCTTGCACTAGCTCGACCCAACTTATGTAATCACACACGTATGACATAGGCAGAATTTCCAACCCAGTATTTACACAACGAACATGCAAACAAATTTAAACGGTGTCAGATGATTGTGAAGTTGGAGGAGAAAACAAAATAAGTTTTTCACCCTACCCAACCTTGTTGAACCTAAGTGCACTGATGATGAACAAACTGCACATGAAGTTTCCTACATGACTTCCTCAGCTGGGATCGTGTAGAGCCATTTGAAGCTGCATTTAAACTGCATTTTTAGTCTTCAGTCTGTTGACCACCACTGAAGTCCACTGTATGGAGAAAAATCCTGGAATGTTTTCGTCAAAAACATTACTTTCTTTTTGACTGAAGAAAGAAAGACATGAACATCTTGGCTGACATAGGGGTGAGTAAATTATCAGTAAATTGTGATTCTGGAAGTGAACTAATCCTTTTAGTACAATCATGTTAAATTTGTTTAGGCTAGAAAACAAGGTTAGGAATTACACCATTTTAAGACATGATCACAAATCTGAGCAAGTGCTGCGTTGAAGAGTTTAAGTAGTACAAATGTAATGATAACACTTTGCTATGCAGAACATTTGAAGAAAAATGGCCCACTTAATCAAACAGACAAATCCCATACTGAATGCTGCTGAAAATGTCATATATACTTGTGCTCATAAATTTACATACCCCTTGCAGAAATTGTTAAATGCTGATTTTAACAAAATAAGAGGGATCAGGAAAACTGTATGCTATTTTTATTTAGTACCGTCCTGAATAAACAATTTAACACTACAGATGTTTATATACTCCACAAGACAAAATAATATCTAATTTAAATTACCCTGTTCAAAAGTTTACATACCCTTGAATCTTAACACTGTGTGTCATTTCCTGGATGATTTATGACTGTTTTTATCTTTTGCAATAGTTCTTCATGAGTTAATGTCCTAAGCAGTTCATCTGCTGCTCTTCTCCAGAAAAATCCTCCAGCTCCTGCACAGCATTTGGTTTTCCAGCATTTTCTACATATCTGAACACTTTCCAAATGTGACTGTACGATTTTGAGATCGATCTATTTACAATTACAACAACTGAGGGACTCATACATAACTATTACAAAAGGTGAAAACAATAACTGATACTTAAAAAGACAACATAATGCATTAAGAGCCACAGGGTGTAAACTTTTGAACAGGAATGTTTTGAATGTGTACATTTTTCTTATTTGCAGATTTTTTTTCCCATTTAGTATTGTACTTCAGAAGGTACATAAATATTTACATTTCTCACAGAAGACAATGCAAGTACAATTTACCCTGATTATCCAATTTAAATGCATCTTAATGCATTGTGGTCCTTTCTTGAGCATCAGTGAATGTTCTCACCTTTTGTAATAGTTATTTATGAGTTCCTCAATTGTCCTCAGTGGGAAAAGATGGATCTCAAATCATACATTCACCTTTGAAAAGTATGCAGATGCTGCTGGAAAACCAAATAATGTGCAGGAGCAGGAGGATTATTCTAAAGAAGAGCAGGCAGATAAACTGCTCAGCACAAACAAATGACTCATAAACACCTATCACAAAACATAAAAACAGTCATGGATCATCCAGGAAACAACACACAGTATTAAGATACAAGCGTATATAAACTTTTGAATGGAATCATTTTTATAAATTCAGTCATTATTTGGTCCTGTGGAGTTTAAATAAACATATTTTTGTGAAATAACTTATTCAGGTCAGTACTAAATGATTAAACTAATACAATTTTATAAAACTATATATAAATTATTATAAAACTAACATTTTCCATATTCTGCAAGGGGTATGTAAACTTATGAGCAAAACTGTACATGATCATTGTACATTAAACTTAAACACCCAGAAACCAATAATACAAACTCAACGCCTAAAAAAAGCCTACTTCCTTAAAACTTAGAAACTTACTTTCTTCAGTAGAACACTAAAGACCCATGATCCCTTGGTCACTAACACCCTTGATGGTCCACTGCTGCTTGGCGATGTTATGAGGTCTTCTGAAACAAAACAATTGGTCAATGTAAGAAATTAAACATTATTTACTACATTACTCACATAATGACATACAGTACTTGTCTAGTTTGTAAACATTACAATTTGTAAAGGTTCACAAAGAAGACTCTTCAGCTCACCAAGGGTGCATCTATGTGCTCATAAATACAGTAAAAACACTAATATTGTCAAAAAGTTTTAAATATAACTCTTTACAATGTTTGTAAAACACATTTTAAAATATAATTTATTCCTGTGAAGCAAAGTTAAAACTTCTGCATTATTACTGAAAATAAATATATTACAATGATTTCTGAAGGATCATGTGACACTAAAGACTGCAGTAATGATACAGAAAATTCACCTTTGATCACAACAATCAATTACATTTTAACATATATTTAAAGAGAAAATAGTTCATCCAAATTGTAACATTTCACACTATTACTGTATCTTTGATCAAATAAATGCAGCCTTGGTGAACAGAAGATACTTATTAAAACCATTAAAATATCATAATGTTTCAAAACTTTTGACAAGTACTGTATAAAAAATCTGTAGAAACCATGTGTGAACTGATGCCATTGTTGTTTACAACAGCAAGAGATGACACGTACAGAAGGCAGTATAATCAGGAAGTAAATAAGACTAAACACAACTTACACTGCCAAATCATACTGGTGCCAAACCTGAAAGAAAAGAAAATGTCAAAGTTTAATCCTCCATCAAAAACATCACAATCTGAATTCCTTATACTTACAGTAGAATTCATTACTATGTAGACGTGCCACAATATCAAACAGAAATATCCATCCTAATTTTACAACATGGCACTTTTTTTTTAAAGGTGAGAGACTTCAATAGCTACTACAAGCAATGTAAGGTAAAACTATATCTGCCCTACAAACCAGCATGCAATATATAGAATAATTAATTAATTAAACCAAAAAATACCTATTTGCAGTATCAAACATCAAAACTGACAATTTTCAATTTAATTTACAAATGTATGTGCCACTTTTACGTGTCACTCCTGTTACTGTGAATGTACAGTAATGCAGTACAGTACAGTAAAACTACAACGCTCTAGTAACTAGTGACGGGAAGTTCGGATCATTTTACCGACTCGGACCTTTGAGTCTCGTTCAGCAAAATGAACGAATCTTTTTTCGAGTCATTTCGTTCATTTTAGCAAAATATAATTAAAATGTTACGTTTTACCTCCCTAACACATCTACTGCTTACACAAATATTGATCACAAACGAAACAAAACTAAAATGCTATAAGAAACAGAAAATATTAATTCATTGTTTACCTGTGTCTTTAGTCTATGATTCGCTCACCTGTTTTCGGGTTTGAGTCGTTCGTTCATCACGTGACAGCCCCATAAGACGAACGAACGACTCGTTTAGAAGACTCCAAACAGGTGAACTAATTCCACTACAGAAACTAATAGGATGTTGTACATGCACGACTGAACGAATCAATCCCCGAGACGACTCGTTCGTCCCGAGTCACATTAAAGATTCGTTCAAAATGAAAGAATCGTTCAAGAACGACCCTTCACTAGTAGTAACGGAACTCCCGCCTTCTAAATGACAGAGTAAATAGAAGACAAGCTGCTGCTAACTTATACGCTTAGACAAAAAGACATTATACATTAACTGTGGACCAAACTAAAATAGACGTTGTTTAACGTCATTTCAGTATATGAAACGTTTCTTTTCAAGCAGCTTCGCCTCGAATGGCTCTTTCCGCTAAAGACCTTTCACTCGTCGCTCATATTTCGCTCTCATACACTTATAACACGACCTTCAGGCGACCACATGGTATTTAAGTTTATTCGTTAGCACATTAATAGATGTACAACCGCTGTCATTTAAGTTTCATTCATATTTCCCCTTTAAAACAGCATACAATTTCATGGCACTATTCCTCCTTGCACCGAATATAACGGTGTTTACAGTATACCATGTCAAGTTTACAATCACTCCATAAAAATGACTACAAACTGCCACATTTTTTTTCAAAAGCCCTCTTAAAACACATTTAAAAATACATATTAAACACTTACTTTGAGACCCGTAATGATTATCGTCGAAAAAATAACAGCACAGATACAACCTGCTGCACAGTCACCGTCTTCCTCAGACTCGGTTCCCGCCGGCGCCTTCACCAGGCCGGAACTTCTTCTGAAGCTCGTTACCGCCACCTACTGCTTTGAAACTTCGTCGACTAATATATTCTATCAATCCTGATAAACTCAAAAGTCACATCACTGGCTCGCACTAATGTTGAAACAATTAAAAAAATAAGTAGAGTAAAATTATACATTTAAGTTTTATTAACTCAAAACCTAAAAAAGTCACAGGAACTCAAAATATCTAAGTTAGTAAAACTTTTTTTGAAAATTAAGTTTACTGTACTTAATCTATTTAAGTATTTTGAACATTTGGCTTTACAGACAATATTCAACTACAAATTTTACCATACAATTTCTTCTTTCTATACTTACGATTTAAGATTACCACACTTTTCCTCCAACATTACTATACTGCAATCATGATATCAAAACCCTACTTTCAGGAAAATATTACTACTACAATATTACTACTATATTACTAAATATATACTTATTATAGTTTTACCACAATAAAACAATGTTTGTAAACATACAATATTTTTCACAATACATGTCACTTTAAATGAGCTATACAGAAAATGCATGATTTAAAGCTACAATAAAAAAACAACAACATTATTTTATCATCCAGATGTTACTGTTACTGACTGCAGACTATTCCTAAAACAAAGAAATATTCCTATAGCAAAAACTATTAAAATAGTACAAGTCATGTATTCAAAGTCATGTTCACTCAAACACAAACATTATTAAATATTAAATTAGTCAACATTCAACCACATTTATATTATCACAACATCTGTAAGATTTAAACGAACAATATTTCCCTAATGCAAAACACATCATATTGCATAATCTCACACACTTTTGCTGTCACAAAAAATGGAAATATCTCACATAATGCAGTAAACAATACACATTATTCATTCACATATATGACCATGACAATAACAATACTACCTTGAAAATGCACAAACTTACATTTTAAAGCAATATTTGCAATATAACCATACGTATCTATCTATCTATCTGTTCATATATACTGATGACCATCTGAACTCTTCATGACTGTACTCATCATCTGAAACCTCCACAACCAATGCTAGATGGAAACTGCAGTGACCTCTAATAACACTTACATGTACATCTTGAAACATTGAAACAAAAGCGCAGTGATTTCCATAACTGTTGTTCATTCTTTTACACAAAAAAGCTCATATACAGTTTTTTAACACTGAAATACAACATTAAATAATGTGTTATGTGACTTCTTGCCTAAAACAGTGTGCTTTTAATTTACATGCAAACTTACAAACTACAATTTGACCTCTAACATTATTACAAAGCCTAATTGTAGAATGTATCATTAAAACACAAAACACCTCTACCTCCTCTGCACTTTCATATCCTGGGTATTATCAATACTCCACAATTTTATAACATTATTTAACTTCTTTTGATATTATCACATTATGACAACTCAATATTCCACAGTATCATTTAAACACTACCTTAGCATACACCATATCTACAATTTACACTACCACTAAGACCACTAAGAACAATACAATTTTTTACACCATTAAAACAACTTTCTTATACTTACCAAAATTACATTTCTTGCGTCAAAATACACTAAAACAATGTAAAATATTACATTTCAAAATAACTCTTTTATCTGAATATATATTACTTTTGAAATGTAATTTATAAATGTGAGGAAACCTAAATTTCATGATGCTTCAGAAATCACTACTATTTACCGATTTGCTGTAAAACAAAACAAATATCTCCACTGACCACTGAACAGTACTGCACACTACTGTTCAAAACTCTGCAGTCAGTCACATATCTTTTTTAAAAATTCATATATATATGAAGAGTTCAGATGCAAAACCAGCTAAATCCATCTGACGTCTTTCTGTCACGGTGCATGGATCGGCTGTGTTCTCAGGTCTCGTGATTTGGTGTCTACGTCATGCTCATAGGAGTCAGCTGCCAATCAGTCCCCGCACCAGGTGTCTCTCATCACCGTCTGCTACATATACTCACCTCATTCTCTTCCTCCCCGTCTGATAGTTGTTCCGGACGTTGGACTGTCTTGTTGGGTTGTCTTCGTGTCTCCATTGGATTGTTTATTCTCGTCGTCGATCGTTGTTTGGATGTGTATTTCGTCACGGGAGATCTTCACCTCATCACCACCAGCCATCTAGCCCCTGCGTCACCCAGCCGAGAGATCCCATCTTAACACACGGAGTTCATCATTGTCACCACGGAGTTTGTGTTCACCCTTTGTCTAAATAAAACATTTGTGTTCACCTGCATTTGCTTCCACCTCGTTCATTCCGTCACACTTTCTTTAAAAAATGCATTTTTATCAAGCTCCAATGTATAGGTTTTTATGTAAGTACTGATACTTCTGATGGTCCGAGGCTGCTATTTTAGCGAGTTTCAACAAAAACTATTTGATGGATGCATAACAAGTATCAACACCATTCACGCATTATCTCATTTTTACCCGAGATGGCTTTTAGCTAGTTTTGCATTTGAACAAAACCAGCTAAATATATGAATTTTTAAAAAGATATCTCACTGACTATATATGTATATATATATATATATATATATATATATATATATATATAAACATTTATTTACAATAAACATAAAGAAACAGTAAACATTTCTATTTTCAATTAAATACTTCATTTTTACCTTTCAATACATCAAAAAAAATCTAGACAACAGACAAAATATGAAGCAGCACTGTTGACAATCACAAATATTTCTTGACCATCAAATCAGCATATTAGAATGATTTGAAAAAATGTTGAATATTTGCATTTGGATAACAGGTCCCAACATACAAAAAGATGTTCATAAACCGATGTACCCAGAAGTCTATAAAACCTAAAAGAAAACAAAATTTCACAAACCTAAGTAAAATCATCATCATATTGTTTTAAACAAGCATACATTTTATAGACATTAGGCAAAAAAGGCAACGTAACAGTTATAAAGCTTAAAAACAATGGATATGTCTTTAACGCCATGAAATTGCAACTATAACCACTAGATGGCAGTAGAAGACCACTAATGGCTCATTGAAATGAACACTGCTATTCACAGATTGTTTTCCATTCATTTCAATTCATACATAGAGTAAATCACTGTTATAACATTTCAAATCACATTTAGTCAAAGTTTAACACTTCATTTAAACACATATATCATATTTGACAATAATACAAGATTATGATTACAGTGAAACCTAAAAAAAATTATATATAAAATCTTAAAAAGACTTGCACTAAACATTTTGTCACCTACCATTTAATACACAAATCTCTTATGTGCAACAAAATGTGTGTGTGTGTGTGTGTGTGTGTGTGTGTGTGTAGTAATGCTTAATGAACATTAATATAACAGTTTAACTATTTAATTTCTATTTGTGAGTGTATTCTCCATCATGGATGTGTTTTAGTGTGTTAGCCATATATTTTGCATTGGACTACATCTTAAATCCACACAACCTTTTATGATGCTAAACAGGCATGCAAAGTTTCATGAAGATCAGACCATAGGTGGCGCTATAACAGTTAAAAAGGCTTCAAAAACAAAATTTCTATGGTAATTGGCCTCAACTTGCTAAAAACATGCAAATATATTCACACAACCACTAGATCTTCATATCATATGATAGATGTCCTCATTCTGAACAACTTTGCCTCCAGGACCATTGCTGTCAATCCAACTGTTCTTTAAATATTTGATATTATTCATAAAACCTATTTTTTTTAACTAGTCCTAGGTTTTTGACTCAAAACCAATAAAACCACTGCAGTAACATTCTCTGGACTCTCTAGATAAATTATTATCAAAAAATGTTGAATAGTTACATTTGGACAGTGATAACAGGGCCACTTAATAAGAGGATCATGATCTACTATACCCAAAAGTCCATAAAACCTAAAAGAAAACAAAATTTCACAAACCTAAGTAAAATCATCATCATACGATTTTAAACAAACATACATTTCATAGACATTAGGCAAAAAAGGCCATGTAACAGTTATAAATCTTAAAAATAATGGATCTCTCGTGAAATTGCAACTATAACCACTAGATGGCAGTAGAAGACCACTAATGGGTCACTGAAATGACTAGAACAGTGCATTTTCATGGTTTCAAGCTTTAATTTCATACAAAGATGATACTAAATCACTGTTATAACATTTCAAATCACATTTAGTAAAACTTTACCACTTCATTTATACAGATGTATTACATTTGACAATTATGCAAGATTATGATTACAGTGAAACCTGAAAATTATATATAAACTCTTAAAAACATAAGACTTACAGTAAGCATTTTGTCACCTACTATTTATGACCGAAATCTCTTATGTGCAACAAAATGTGTGTGTGTGTGTGTGTGCGTAATAATGCTTAATGAACTTTAATATAATAGTTTAACTATTTCATATTCTGTGTTTGTGTGTTTGTGATTGTATTGTCCATCATAGATGTGCTGTAGTGTTAGCCATATATTTTGGGTTGGACTACATCCTAAAACCATAGCAACCATAGCATTGGATCATAGATGGCGCTATAACAGTTAAAAAGGCTTCAAAAACACAACATTTCTATTGTAATTGGCCTCGAATTGCTAAAAAATGCTCATTTTTTCACACAAACACTAGATCTTCATACCATATGATAGATCTCCTCATTCTCAACAATTTTTTGTCTAAGACCATTGCTGTCAATCCAACTGTTCTTTAAATGTTCTTTAAATCTACTGTACCCAAAAGCCTAAAATTTTTAAAAGAAAGCTTGCAACGTCTCAAAACTGTGACAAAAATGACAAATAATCTCATTCTAAACAAATATGCAAAATTTAAAAGAGACTGGGCAAAAATAACACTATAGTTATGATGTTTAAAATCTCAGTGTTTGTATGAGACATTGCATGAAATTGCAATAATAACCACTAGATGTCAGTAGAAGACCACTAATGGGCTTATTCAGCTGAACACAACTGCTTTTAATAGGTTTGATGATCCATTAACACTTATAAAATCACTGTTATAACATTTAAAATCACATTTAGACAGACATATCAGTTTTTTACAATTATGCCACATTATGATTACAGTGAAATCTGAAAAAGACACAAACTGTTACAAAGAGAATACTTGCAAGTAAAAGTGTTGGCCCATATAATTTATTTCGAATATCTGTACAAGAAAATGTGTATGCATGTATGTCTCTGTGTGTGTAAACATGTTTATTCAGTATTAATATATTAGTTTAAACTTTTCGTTTCTGTGTGTGTATTTCTGTGAGCATATTCTCCATTTTGGATGTGTTTTACTGTCAGCCATGAATCCAGGTTGGCCTAGACCCTAAACATACCACCTTAAAGACCTTAAAATGCTCGAACCCCGGTAATTGCTGCTTGCAGCTATATTTATTATTATTATTCTTCCCTAAAACTGATCGTGCAGCCCAAACCGTAAGGCCTAGAGAGCTGAAACTTGGTCAGATTGTAGTAGTCCGGCCTTCTTGTCAGATCCTAAGCCTCGACCAAATCGGCCTAAAGGGGGCGCTACAGTGCAAAAAACTAACTTTTTGTACATTTTTGGCCGTAGCTCGTACAATTTTGGTCCTTGGGTCAAGGCGAATAAAAGTGCACTGGCGCAGATTTTTCGTACGAAGCCCGGTTTTTCCGCAAAATGGCGTGATGTCCGAAACCTACTTTTGCGAACTAGTCCTAGGTTTTTCGTCCTATCGGAACCAAACCAGTGCAGAAATGTTCTCTGGACACTGAATATCAATTATTATCAAAAAAAAGTTGAAATTTCAACTCATCGTTGCGAAAGGGCCCAAAAACCTTCGTCAGGTGGGGGGCCATTTTTACTAAAATGGCTATAACTCATGAACCAAATGAGATATCTTCACCAAACTTGGTACAGATGTGTAGAAGCTCAATCTTTGGTCAAAAAAAAAAATGCACAGCTCTGCCACTTGGTGGCGCTATAAGACATAAAACATAATAATTACTATAACTATGCAATCGTTGGTCCGATCGACCTGAAAATTGGTATGCAGTGTCTCTGTCCAATGTGCCATAAGGGTCTATAAGGATATTGGCGTATCTCAAAAAACATGGCCGCCATCGACCTATGAAGTTTGAGCACCTATTAGACAAGGTTAACGGAGGCCGATCGGAACAAAACTCACTGGGCATGTTTGACTCATGGTCCTAAAGGTCTGTAAGAATTTTGAAAGAAATCGGCCACTAGTTGGCGCTAACGAGTTTTTTGCCTCTGTAACATGCCTCACTCGCGTGGCGTTTCACACATCCACACAATATGCATATCATTTGATAGATCTCCACATGCTGAGCAACTTTGCCTCAAGAACCATTGCTGTCAATCAAACCGTTCACTAATTATTCACAAATATGTGAAAACCCTACTTTTGCGAACTAGTCCTAGGTTTTTCGCTCAATCTCGATCAAACCACTGCAGCGCAGTTCTCCAGACTCTCTAGATCAATAATTATCAAAAAAATTTGGAATTTTGTCCTTTGGGTAGCTATAACGGGGTCATTTAGAAAAGGGGCGTGGCCACATATATCCAAAAGCCTATCAAACCTAAACAAAAACTCAAAACTTTATAAAAGCTGGAGAAAACATGTGTCAGATGACTCTTAACAAGCATGTAAAATTTCATGGAGATCGGACTATAGGTGGCGCTATGACAGTTAAAAAGCCTTCAACAACACAAAATTTCAAAAGTAAATTGCCTTAAATTGCTATAACATGCTCATATAATCACAGAAACACTAGAACTTCATACCATATGATAGATCTCCTGATGCTGAGCAACTTTGCCTCAAGAACCTTTGTTATCAATCAAGTCGTTTATTACATATTCACAAATATGTGAAAAACCCACTTTTGCGAACTAGTCTTAGGTTATTCACTCAATCTCGATCAAACCACTGCAGCACAGTTCTCCAGACTCCCTAGATCAATAATTATCAAAAAAAAGTTAAACTTTTGACTCACAGTCGCAAAGGGGCGCCAAAACGTTCAAAAGAGGCGGGCCACTTTTAGTAAAAAGGCTATAACTTTGGAACAGAATGACATATCATCACCAAACTCAGAACACATATGTAAAAGCTCAGCCTTTGGTCAAATCCAAAAAATTGCGGAGCTTGACCACTTGGGGGCGCTATAATAGAGAAAAAATATAAAAATGGCTATAACTTCGCAACCGTCAGTCCAATCAACCTGAAAAATGGTATGCAGTGTCTCTGTCCAATGTGCCATAAGGGTCTATGAGAACATTGGCATATCTCAAAAAACATGGCCGCCATCGACCTATGAAGTTTGAGCACCTATTAGACAAGGTTAACGGAGGCCGATCGGAACAAAACTCACTGGGCATGTTTGACTCATGGTCCTAAAGGTCTGTAAGAATTTTGAAAGAAATCAGCCACTAGTTGGCGCTAACGAGTTTTATGGCTCTGTAATCAACGTGGTGTTTCACAAATCCACACAATATGCATATCACTTGATAGACCTCCTCATGATGAACAACTTTGCCTCAAGAACCATTGCTGTCAATCAAATCGTTCATTAAATATTCACAAATATGCTAAAAACCTACTTTTGCAAACTAGTCCTAGGTTTTTCGCTTAATCTCGATCAAACCACTGCAGTAATGTTCTCTGGACTCTCTAGATCAATAATTACTAAAAAAAAGTTGAATTTTGTCCTTTAGTTATCTGTAATGGGGCCATTTACAAAAGAGGCGTGGCCATATATACCCAAAAGCTTATAAAACCAAAATGAAAACTCAAAACTTTACGAAAATTGGTGATAACATGTGTCAGATGATTCTTAACAAGCATGCAAAGTTTCTTGGAGATCGGAGCATAGGTGGCGCAAAAACAGTTAAAAAGGCTTTAAAAACAAGATTTGGGCGGT
Organism: Labeo catla; assembly: GCA_012976165.1. Taxonomy (NCBI): domain Eukaryota; kingdom Metazoa; phylum Chordata; class Actinopteri; order Cypriniformes; family Cyprinidae; genus Labeo; species Labeo catla. The sequence goes on along the minus strand of VONZ01003719.1, from coordinate 1,724 downwards.
GGTAGTCAACAAATTGTTGCAAAAACAACCACCCATTCACATTAATAAACACTAGATCTTACACTTACATCTGTATGATATATCGTCTCATTCTGAACAAATGTGCATACCACCTCAAAGGCCTTAAATGCTCGAACCCCGGTAATTGCTGCTTGCAGCTATATTATACATCTTTATTTTGCAATAACAACTGGCTGGAAGTACATTATTCCACTTATTACACACCTGCTTGCCACAAGAGTAAATAATTAGACACGAAACACTGATCTGAGTTGAAATATTTGAACACAAAGCTTCCATGAAGAAATCAGTTGCTAGCAAGCGGCAAGTTCAAACTAGACAGACATTTTAGAGATATGGTGCAGTCACACCACTTTAATTACAGTAACATTTTACCACTTACATAATTAAGTAATCCATTATAGTGTACATTGTAGAAATTGTACACATAATATTTAATTAGGTTTAATATGTTATTAGCTAACCAAATGCAAAGCTTCCGCCAAGAAAAACGTCTTGGTTACGTATGGTAACCCTTGGGAGCCCAAACACCTCTGACAGTTTTGAAAAATGCCAATGAAATTGGGTGTGCAGAATTTGCATAGCTGGCCACGCCCCGGATATCCGGGTATAAATAGGGCAGCATGTGCATCTGCTCACTCGTTCTGATCTGAGGAGCCGAGCGTCTCAGCTCACTCAGAGGCGGACCAGAGTTGTGGCACGGACGACACAACGTCTCCGTTACCTCCATCAGGGAACGAGGGTTACCATACGTAACTGAGACGTTCCCTATCTGTCGTACACTCCGAGTTGTGTCGAGTAGTGTACGACACTAGGGGTCCCTATATAAAACCGCCACAAGTCTGGCCGCGTCACGAGTGGTCAGCGCAGATAGTAACAAGTCAGCGTGTTAACATAAGTGCAGCTCACCTCTTGCGACCATCCAACGTCCAAGGACTGACCTGTTACAGCAGAGTCCTGCAGCCGGGCCTTTCCTCAGTGGAGCGTCTTGAGAACGTTGGGAGAGTGTCTGTATCCCGTAGGGAAAAGGCACTGCGGAGATCACAACCTGCCCAGAGGGGGGGTATAAGTGAAAACATTAGATATGGGACCTGAGGTGGGTCTCACGCTAGGGGAGACAACCAAACTCAGACCTTAGAGACAAACCTGCCTTCAGGGGAAACACCGCACCACAGAGAGTTATAGGTGGAAATACACATATGGGGCCACATAAGGAGCCACTACATACGGGGCACAAATCCAACCAAGAGTTAGAAAAGTAACCATACCTTGTGTTGAGATTTCGCAGCGAGTTCCTCCGCCAAACTCTGCTACGTCAGGAGTGCCATTTGATGGAAATGGTGTCCAGGGTTCACGTCAGGAAACCTACTGAAACTCAGAAGCGTAATCGCCATTAGGGGAAGTGCTTTCTAGGCAAGCCCTACACCGGCCAGTGTGCTGAGTCAAGAACTTGCATTCAAGACTCTAGCCGACACTGGTTCTATGCGCAAATTATAAAATCTGGCAAAAGTGTTAGGTGTAGCCCAACCTGCAGCTTTACAGATGTCTGCTAACGAGGCCCCATTTGCAAGAGCTGCCGAGGCAGCGACGCCCCTGGTTGAGTGAGCTTTCACTCCCAGTGGGCAGGGTAAACCTCTGGCCTGGTAAGCCATACGGATTGCATCCACTAGCCAGTGGGAAATCCTTTGCTTGGAGACAGCTTT
>VONZ01003718.1:0-17376 GCA_012976165.1 Labeo catla | reverse complement strand
TTTTTTTTTTTTTTTGCTATAACAAACGTGCTCTACAAGCACAATTACAGCAACAGAAAAAAGGAATCAAGGGTCAAGAGCCCAACTAAAGTAAACCCTGATCGCCATGATGGTAAGATCAAAATGAAACTTTTTTTTTTTTAATAAAACATCTAAACCTCTGTTAAATTTGCAACCTGCATGTGTTGGTGTAATGAAAATTATTGAACAGCTTTACTGTTTTCATGCCTTTTAGGACTTTGCGAATGCTGAAAGAGACCTGACTAATACAGTCATTGGAATTTGCATCATCATGATTTGTATTTACTTGAAGAAATTTTGTCAGCTTTACTTGAATTTTTTTGTTCAAACAACTAAATTGTTACTTGTACAAATTACTCAATATAGTTGCGTGGAACCACTTGACAGTCTTTTTTTAAGTAAGTCCAACAAATCATTTTTTTGAGTGTGCTCAACCATTAAAAAAAAAAAAAAGAAAAATATATATTAAAGTCCCCATTAAATCAAAATTGAAGTTTTTTAGAAGCTTTTTGAAGTTGAATCTGTTTTTTAGTATGAATATGTTAACCTTAAAGGAGAACTCCACTTCCTGAACAACAATTTACAAATAAATAATAATAAAAATTTACTCACCTCATTGTCATCCAAGATGTTCATGTCTTTCTTTCTTCAGTCGTAAAGAAATTGTGTTTTTTGAGGAAAACATTTCAGCATTTTCTCCATATAATGGACTGCTATGGTGCCCTGATTTCGAACTTCTAAAATGCAGTTTAAATACGGCTTCAAACGATCACAAATGCAGTTGTAAATGATCCCAGCCGAGAAAGAAGGGTCTTATGTAGCGTAACGATTGGTTATTTTCATAAAAATAACACAGTTTATACTCATACTCATATATGATGCACATGCACAGGATTATTGAGAAATTATGGGAAAATTTGATCAGAAGAAGCTACCTCTGGAGACAGGAAGTGAAGCAGAATTTGGATTCGGATGTGCCGTGATGCCTTCCTGGAATGCTGCCTCCGAAGGCAGCATTTTAGAGCTTTCGGACGGAGCCAATGACATAATTTGCGTTTGCATGATGTAAGCATTCAAAACTACACTACTCACTACACTATTGATTTTGTTGACATCATGCTGCACTTCAGCTTCTCATCAAACTTTCTATCCAATCAAAAGCTCTCTAGAATCTGAATCACCCCGCCCCCTATACTATAAACAGACGCTGAAGCTGGGCAGAGATCGGTCGCTTGTTTAGTGTTAGTATTTTCTGTGTGGTAAAAGGCATGTAGTGCACAATGGAGGCAATAGGAAACGATTAGGACAATGTAAATATGCTTTCGATTGGGGCAAATGAGGTCTGGTTTCCCTTTGTGTCATGCGAACCGCGGCAGCGTGCATGGTCTGCTCTGGACTTTGGCTCCAGTTCAGAGACGCGGTCGCACGGAGCAGATCAAATGCGCGAGTCAGCATATATGAAACACTTAAAACCACACAGCCTCAGCATGATTATGATCACTATTTTGTTTTAGTAAGAGTTTTATATTGAATCTAGGGGGTAATCATTTAGACTGGCTGTCAAATGCGGCTTTACTGAGCTCAATGGTTCTGACCAAAGCAGATATAAACGAAACGCTATTGGCTATTTTAAAAAGGGGACAGGGCTGCTCGATATGTCCCGCCCTGTTTTTTTCTGTTTCAGTTAAATTTACGTCACCACACAGAATAACGCTGTGTGTTTCAAGGCACTTCAGTGGACCTTTAATGATATCAAAGTTTCATTTATATTTGAAATATTTTTTTAGCCAAAAATATTAGCCATTTTTACGTTTTAAATGTAAAAATACATCCTAATTGTAGTTTTCAGCATCAATAAAAACATACAAAAATGTACTTTTTGTGCTTCTAAACGTTATGTAGTAATATGTATAAACAATGAGACCAGGCTGGCTCAAAAAAGATACTGTAGTATAACCAATACCAAATGATCGTTTGAATAACAGACACTCCAAATAACTGTAACACAAACAGTATTTAGAAAACTGGTAACACTTTACAATAAGGTGTCATTTGTTAACAGTAGTTAATGTAATTGACACGAACAAACAATGAACAATATATTTATTACACAATTTATTTATCTTTGTTAATGTTATTTAATAAAAATACAAAATACAATACATTGTTCATTGTTAGTTCATGTGAGTTCACAGCGCATTCACTAATGTTAACAAACAACTTGTGATTGTAAAAATTCCATTAGCTAGTAAATGCTGAAATTAACTTTGATTAAGATTAATAAATGCTGGAGAAGGATTGTTCATTCTTTGTTCATGTTAAGTAATGTAGTGAACCTTATTGTAAATGTTACTAGAAAACTACAATTATCCAGATGAACTATATATGTATTAGGTTAAAAATATGGGTATAAACATTATGGTGGGGGTCAAATTTAACCTAATTGTTTTTTCTCCAAAAATCACTCAACACATTTTATCAGGTAAAACATGGTTTTAAAAATAATACAAATAAAAAAATATCCATGAGATTAATGAACATATTTAAACTATTTCTTTTTTACATACAGTGAATATTATAAATAGTATTCTACTCTATTGTTTACCATTTTACACAAAATATATGTTTTTTTTTTTTCAGATTTCTTTAAATAAAAGTGTTTTTCAAATGTGTGAATGTAAATGTGAATACCCTTAGAGGGCAATTGGGAAACTGACCTTACAAAGTACAACAAAAGTAGTTTTATTTTGAGACTGTATAGCTGCCTTGAACCATGAAAGTCTGCAGGTCAAACTGACCCGCCAATATAATACGATATATCAATATCGTAATATAAGGTCTGTACATACATGCCACAACACATCAGAGTGTCAATATTTTGCAGGCAGAATGTCGTAGGCTACCCAGTATTTCAGACACTCAGAAAAATCTAAATAGATTTTAATATGAGGAGAGCAAAAGGAGACTTTCATTACTTTTTACAGCAGCATTCTTGGAAGTATCCAGAAGTTTACTTGCCAAGTTATTCCTTTGGAACAAGGTGATTGATCAAAGATAATGAAGGCAAGATGAACAAATCAGGTACCCCCCCCTCATAAAAGATGCAGAATGCCACAAGAGACCAGGGGTTATTTGCACTAACTGTGTCCTAATAACTAGTTTGACTAAATAATCAGTCTTACTTTTCAGATTCAAATTAGACCAGTCTATGTTTTAACTGTACCTGTATCCTTTAAATGTAACTGACTTAAAAAAAAAAAAAAAAAGAAAAAAAAAAAAGGAATGCCAAACAGGAATTCAGGAAATCAATGAATGATGAATCAATTTACTAAAATCACTCAGAATTTCTAAAAAGTCTGAGCTACTGTCACACTATTGAAAATGTAGTAACGCTTTTAGATAAATTCACCCAACACTAGACAGAACTCTCTCTGTGTAAGTGATAGCCCGTATTTCAACTTTATTACGACATAACAGTGGTAAAGTGTGTAACCCAATTAACGTTCACAAGATACATGCAAGAAAAAGGAAAGGGACATGGCTTGCTTTAGTCTTACTGACTTTCAACTAAAAAGAAGACCCTAATAATCTCACTTGCATCTCTTCTAAAGTTTCAGAAGGGATTTCAAAAACTTTGTGAAAAATATAAATTTTGCAAGAATCCTCTACAAAGAAAAGTAAGAAATGCTATTGTTGATACTGCACTGTTAAAGCAAAACTGAAAGCCTTAAGTCTCATAAGCTATTTAAAAGCAACTTCTGAACAATAAAACTCTCTTTTGGGATGAGTGGAAGACAGTCAGAGTAGGTGTTATCAATAATAGAGGTTCAGTGTATTTTATTGGTGTGTGTGAAGAGACTCATTTGTATTAGAGAGAGCAGGTGAGAATGAAATGGCCTGGCAGCAGAAGGTTTTTAAGTGAGCGTGAATCACAGGGCGTCAGAGAGCAGTGTTTGCGTCAGCATGCTTGCCTCAATTCAAATCTGATTGTGTGTATGTGTGTGCGTGTGGGGGTGGGTGAAGGACAATCCCAAGCAATCCTCTATATGTGTGGCATGTAACATTCTACAGTCAGACCTTGAAGATAATGCATATCGAAGATTGTTTATTGTTTTATTTTATACATTTTTAAATGTTTATGATAAAGTTGCAGAAAAGTTGCCATTTTTTTACTTATATAAATGCTTTTTACATTTTTTTGCAAAGTGACATAATATGAATGAATTTCCTCACATAATTTCATCAACTTTTATTAGCAGTAATATGCTACGTTATTGTCACATGATCTTACGTTGTTAATTTTGGTTAGTAATCAAATAATACTAAAAATAATACTAAAATAATACTAAAATACTAAAACAATACTAAAAATATTAAAAAGGACAATCACATTTATTGTATTGAAGTTTAGGACACAGAATGCCAGAAGATAAAGATCACAATATTGATTCAAACACCCATGCAATCTTTTTTTTTTTTTTTCGATTCATCTGCGTCTATTAAACCTTTGACAAAGTCATAACTGAACATTCAAATCTGTGTGTGCTTTACTTCTGACACAAAAAGAGCAGCTGCATCATTCCACAAAATTGGTGCTTTTTGCAAGCATAGAATTAATATAGATACAAATAAATGTGCAATTTAAAAACATAACACTATGTACACTTTCAATATTACATAAAAAGTTAATATTATTTTAAATAATCTAAATAGCATTTATGCTGGTAAGGGTAAGGTTTTTGGCCTGTGCCTCACTATGATTTTTCTTTTTCAGCAGGACTTTTAATTTGCAAAATGATATAAAAACAAAATCTGCATATTGTAAATATAGTCTCATTGTTAAGCAGTGTTTTTGGCACAAGTATTCATTTTTTCTATGCAAATATAAATAATTTTATTGGTGTCCCCTGATTCCATGTCAGCCCTGTTATCCTCATCAAAAAACCCTTGCAACATTCAAGTGACATAATTTCTAGGAGGTTACATCATCTCCCAACCAGGATTCCAACACTTAAAACACAAGCATGTTTCTCTCACTCCTCTATAATGTTCTGTTATTGATTATTTTTGAGGCTTGACTGCGGGGGGCCATCATGCAATTTCAATACTGTTACCATTTATAAAATGTAAATTTAAACATTTATTTATTACATTTAATACAGGCAATATCTACAAGTAAAATCCTTACAAAGTGTACAACATGCTTTTTTGAACTTTGACTATCAGCTAGCAAGTAGCAAATTGGTCTGAAATCTCCAAATCTGTTACTGTCAGCCTGTTACTTTTTAGAATAACAGGTTTTGACGTGGGTAACAGGGATGACACTGATTAGGTTTGAGCCTGTTTGGATCACACTCTGTATATTATTGAGCTAATGCCTATATCATTTAATGGCATATGAGGTCTAATTAAACTATAGTATCAAGTAACGCTTCTGTCAGTAACAGGGTTGACGAAAATACTAAAAGGTGAGGTAGAAAAATAGAAAAAAAATGGCACAATACAATTTCTTGTCATTTTAAGGCGTCTTCATTTTATGGATTTTTAAAACAATACTGATTAAAATTATCGTTTCGCTAGATAAGACACTTCTTTCTCGGCTGGGATCATTTACAACCGCATTTGGGGTCATCTAAACTGCATTTTGGAAGTTCAAAATCGGGGCAGTATCAGTCCATTATATGGAGAAAAATGTTGAAATATTTTTCTCAAAAAACATAATTTCTTTATGACTGAAGACAGAAAGACATGAACATTGTGGATGACAAGGGGGTGAGTAAATTATCTGTAAATTGTTGTTCTGGAAGTGGAGTTCTCCTTTAATATTCAAGCTCAAATTCCTGTTTTTATTTTTTTTTAAAATCATAAAATAACCTGAAGTCCATGAACTTTCAAATCACAGTTGTTTGCTTTTAAATTCAGACCGAGAAAATGTCTTAATGGCATTAGATTAGCCTTCTGTACCATTCAGCTCTCAAATGAATGTGAAATCTTGTTATTTCTTTGTGTTTCTAGTATCGTGGGAGTTAGTATTCATGTGTACATGTGCAGGCAAATGCAAGTCCTTTTAGGTGTGCTTTCTCTTTTTTGTTTTTATCACATGGATGTTCTGAAATATAAAACCAACAGCCTATTATTAAGTGATAATGTAAATTGCCAAATTGCACGTTTTAATGATTGTGTGTGAAAATGGCAAAGCTGCTGATGTTTGTGTGCTGATCATTCTGTTTTTCTCTTTTTCCACACTCTGCCCCTCCGTGGAGATGTATAGGTTTATAAAAGCAGTGGAATTGAATTTCACCATTTCTGCAGCGATGGTTTTATTGCAGAATCTCAATCACTGTTTTATCACCTTTGCCTTCAGCGGAGTAACACTAGCACCCTTCCTTCAACCCTAACAAAACAGTACCAGAAGAACAAACACATTAGAACAATAAAAAACACCCTCTTACACAATACAATGTTTAGTCTTTGGGGAATGTGGTTTGCAGAAATTTGAGAATAAAATATACCACCTTTTTATTTCAACACTACTTATTCTGCAACCAATGATGGAAAATAATGACTAGATAAAGTCAGAAAGTGATGACTCAGAGAAAAAAACAGGCAAACTTTTGTGTTTTCAGCAATGCACAGTCATTTCACATAAATAAATTCACCATGTTGCCAGTATTTTGCTGTTTACTTTTAGGTTTTGAATTAGTGTGGCTTTCTAGAGCTGGCTTTTAGCGAATGAGAAGTTAATTGCAGGCTGTTAATTGTTAAATTTGCTGTGTTAATTCATCTGTTCATGTGCTCTGGATTGGAAATCACTGATAAGGACCCTAATGGAAAAGGTCATGTCCATTCATTCATAATGCTGAAATGAGAGAAGTTGGCAGCTCATTCCACCAACTGCAAATTGCCACGGATCTAAATTTAACCATAATATAAGATATAAATGATGAAACACTTTAGAGTTGATTTGTGACTGGTCATTAAGCTTAGCTAGATTAGTTATTGGTCCATGTTAACATTTTGGCTGATGCCTTCCTTACATTTAATTGATTATTTTTTTAATGTAATTTTAATGGAAAAATTGTACAGTAAAAATGTAGCTGCAAGCTTCCTTCCAAGAACAGTGAAAAATGATTGATTTAAAGGGATAGTTCACCAAAAAAAGAAATGTCTGTCATTAATCATTCACCTTCATGCTGTTCCAAACCTGAAAGATCTTCATTTGTCTTCAAAACACAAATTAAGATATTTTTAATGAAGTCTGAGAGCTTTCTGGCCCTACATTCATAGCAATGTACCTGAAAAGTTGAAGACCTTCGGTGCACGTTTGTGAGATATATACAAAGTACAGTAGCTTATAAGTTATTATAAGTGTTAAACATATTGCATATTAGGGCATTGCAATTGCATATTTTAAAATTAATGAATAATATTTAACATCTATACCACAATTAACACATTTCCAAAAAAAAAAAAAAATCTCCCATTATCATTATGCATTTGCATATGCATTTATTTAATAAAAAATACAGTAGAAATAATATTATATATTAAGAAAATTTTAAATAACTTTCTGAGTGTAATATATTTTAACATTTATTCCAGTGATGTCAAAGCTGAATTTTCTGCATCATTACTCCAGTCTTCAGTGTCACATCATCCTTCAGAAATCATTCTAATAATCTCATTTGCTGTTCGAGAAACATTTTTTATTATTATCAGAGTTGAAAACAGTTGTGCTGCCTATAGGGGTCATCAGATGTCCATTTCCCACAAGTTTAGGTTAAAATTCCTCAGTGGCAGTGTAAAACAACACCCTTTTTACCTTGTCAAAAACAGCTCTGTTCAGAGCGAGCCATTTCGGTGCATGTCCCTTTAAATGCTAATGAGCTCTGTTCACCCAACCCCTCTATTCTGTGGGGTGACAAGTGGTTCTCTCTGAGTTTGTAAACTTTAGCCGCATTTAGCCGCTGAACTTGCTAACTAGCACATTATTTGGAAAGTGGATTTGCAAAGATTCATAAAATTAACCCTTATAAACTTTTTCCTGAGTAAACAATGGGCGCTGCCATTACGAAATTTTAAATTCCGATTGGATGCTCTTCTGTTCCGGTCTCCATGGGAACCCATTCAAATAGCGCCCATCTGTTTTTAATGTAGATAACTTCAGCAGCTTCGTGTCATCTACACTAGAGGTCGACCGATGTATTGGTTTTGCCGATAGTTTTTTTTCTGGGTTGTGTCGGTTGCTGGACAGCTGATAAGGTCGTCATTATACAGCAAAGTCCCTATAGTCTTTGTTATACAGCACGAGAGCGGCCTCTAGTGGCGGAAATCACTGACAGCACGTGCCTTTTGTTTAGACGTGACACTGCATGCTGCACAGAGCAAGACACTTTAAAGGCAGATTTAAAACATTGACAACGAAGCTGTGTGTTTTCATGTCACTACTAAGCGATGAATTTGTTAACTAGATGCTGCATTACTGGAGAAAGGACAGCACTTTTACCCGTTTGGTGATAATAAAGTCTTGTAGCCGCTTGAATTGAACACAATGTGTCCAGTATGTGTGATACCGGATAGCTGCGAGTTCTTCTAGACACGGCGCTGCACTTTTGCCCGTTGTGTGACTAACATATTTTTATATTTTGATTAGATAACCACAAATGTTCTGGAACAGAAGCAGTTTAACTGTAAAAGTACACAATATCCATATGTATGCAATTTCAATACTGTGGCCTTTGTGTAGACATTTAAAGATGGCCATTTTTAGCTTGATTATTGATGTAATGGTAACACTTTACAATACGAGTCCATTTGCAACATTAAGATTGATAAAAGCTGTAGAATAGAATTATTGTTCCTTGTTAGAGTTAATTTCAGCATTTACTGATATATTTAAAAAAAAATTTAGTTGCTTTTGTTACCATTAATGAACAATGAACTAACTGTAATGATCAATATATAACTAATATTCATATTTTTATTCATTTTTTACAGCATGGTCTGTTTAAATAGTAGAGCACTATTTATTTTCCATTCAGAATCCATTTTAAAAACTATTGGTATCGAGCAGTGTGGTCCAACCTAGTTATCATATCGGTAAAATCCAATATCGGTCGACCTCTAATCTACACACTGCAAAGTAATGGTGCTATGGAGCCATGTGCTTTTTAAAAATATTTCAATAGGTTTAACATTAGATTATCAACTCGGAATATATGCTAATTTGACTAGAAACACTGGACACCAGAAATGCAAAGCATTCTTCAGGTTAAAAGTCAGGTCGACTTCCGTGTTCAGGAAAAATGTCTATATTCACTTCTGTAGGTAAAGTTGGATCATGAATGATCATGTAATCATTCACAATCCTCTGTGTCTTCAGCAGGTCAGATGTTTGGAGTAAATGAGGAATGCTATGTTCATTAATACATCCAAAAACAAAACACCTCAATTGCTTAGGAGACATTTTTGTCTACTCCTGCTCCGACATCGAAACAATGGCGGACTGTTCCGCGGCTCACTCAGGGCAGGTCTGAGGTAAGACCGCCATGTCAATCAACTATCTTAGGAGCGGCCTTGGTCTGTGTGACATCACACAGCCAAGAATCTGAGAATGGCTTGATTTGAGAAAGGGGTTATTATTTATGGAGATTAAAAAAAACACTGGGTGGATTTTTTCATTATAAGGTGGATGGGTACACACACTGCCAACACACATTTATGTTCAAACAACTTGTAAAAGTGAATTTTGCATCCGATGACCCCTTTAATGTTTTTGTGGAAACAGTGATACCTTTCCCCCCAGGATTCCTTGAAAGTTCAAAAGCATTTTGCAGCCACTTTTGATTAATTTAATGCATGAATCAAAGTATACATTTATTTAAAAAAAAATCTTAGTGACCCCAAATTTTTGATTGGCAGTGTATGTATAATTAATTCATTATAATACATTTTTTAGTTAATTTACATCTCTCTTCAGTGACTGTATTTGGCTTATCCTGTTATGATTTAATTTGACTTCTGCGCTGATTGTCAAGCACATCAACCCCCTTCCTCGCTCCTGCTAGACTCTGAGCCTAAAGTGTTGATCGCTGCTGCGCCTGTCAATCTTCATCTACCGAGGGAGAACTCTGAAATCAGTGCGAGTGTGTGGGGGCAGCTATGTTTCAATACACACACTCATAAAGAAACCAACACTGCTCAAGCACCTCATGTTTTATAAACTGCCTATGAAAAAGGTCATGAATTCAACAAATCGGTGATATCTGACATTGATGTTGATGAATACCCTACTTTTTAATTGCACTGTCAAGAACACTTTGTGGTTTAGGATGCAGAATCTGTACACTGACATTTTTGACAGTCCATTTGAGTATGTACTTGCACCTCGCTCCTTGACAGGCACTTCTTTAGTTGTTTCTATTATGTTTCATTAAAAACAAGAAGTATCACTCATAAAAAGTGCAGGTGAAGTGGAATGAAAAAACTCCAAATGCAAGAAGGCTGTTTGCCTGTGGATCAACTACGCTCAGATGCTCGCAGACTCTTGCAGTTTCAAAGCGACTTTTTAACAAATAAAACAAAATGTCCCTTTGTCTCTAATCACATTTGACTGTCTTTTCAATTTTACATGAGATGTGGCTACTGCTAACTTCCAGAGGCTCCCTGGAGTTGAGTGTGCTCTCAGAAGTGTAATTACTATAATGAAAAACAATGTCCTCACTGGAGACGCCAAATGTGTTGGAGATGGCGCTAAACCAATACAAAAAAAAAAAATAAATAAAATATTGATTGAAAAATATTTCCACAAGCTGAAATAAAACAACTACTTTAAACCAACAAAAATGGATAACAAAACAAATACCAATGCTAAAAAAATCAACTGAAATAACATCAAAATAATACTTTCATAGTCATCAAGCACTCACCACATGGCTATCCGTGTGTGTGTGTGGGAGAAGACATCCCATCTCCAGATGGCGATTTGGCATGTGATGTGAGTAAGGTTAATGATACTGACAAAAATGGACATAAAGGCTGGTAGGAAATAGCAAAGCAGTCTGTTTTCTCTTATGAATATGAACTTTCCTGTAACTTTTGTGCACTGATTTGGCTGAATAAACCGAAAATGTGCAGGCGACCTTTAGTTCCCAGAATGCCTTGCACAGGAATGAAATCAAGTGTTAGTCTGTGCATCTTTGAATAAATTAAAAGATCTGTTAGTATTTAACTCTTTCCCTGCCAGCGTGTTTTAAAATAGTTCCCAACCACCGCCAGCATTTTTGATAATTTTCACAAAACTGTAATGGCCCCCATAATATTTTTGCTGTATGCATGTATGCACATGTGCTATGTCAAGAAAGAACAGAGCTTTTGCTTTTAAACAAACAAACAAAAAATGTTTAATTATAGCTTAATGCATATTTTTGAATCAACATTTGAATGTGGGTAATTTAAAAAAACAAAACAAAAAAAAAAAAGCATTTTTGTCAGTAACTACATCTGGATCGGATTCATAACGATGATAAAAACATACGTACAAATGTACCACTTCTTGGGTCAACATTTCAATTGGAAATGTTAGGCAGTTTTGACTGATATGCTGTTTAATGTTTGATGATTGCATCTTTTTACATATGCATCTGCTTACATATGTGACCCTGGACCACAAAACCAGTCTAGTAGCACAGGTATATTTGTAGCAATAGCTAAAAGTACACTGTATGGGTCAAAATTTTCAAAGATATCAAAACTTTTTTTTTTGGTCAGTAATATTCATTGCTTAGAACTTCATTTGGACAACTTTAAGGGTGATTTTCTCAATATTTAGATTTTTTTGCACCCTCAGATTCCAGATTTTCAAATAGTTGCATCTCGAAACAAATATGTGGAAGAATGATTACTTTCAACCCTCATTCTGACCCTTTGTCTTAAACGATCTGTTTTAAGGGGCGTGTCCTAGGCTTGTCAGGAATCGGTCACTTTTATGATTGGCTAATGTCATTGCATAGGAAACAGTATCAATGCCCCCTCGATACTGCATGTGAAAGTTTTGACAACATGAACAAAATAAAACAGTCATTTCCAGACAAAGCATTATGAAATTATTTCCTTACAGTTTGTGATGCAGCTGCAGTCAGATCTAGTATCGCCTCATCGTTCAACAAATGTAAACGAGGCACAGTGTCAAGGAGAGTTTATCGTTTATAAAACAAAATCCTCCGAACAATCCTCTGACACGAACCAGAATGCCATTAAAAATAAACTATTCACTTGTTCCTTACGCTGGGATCCTAATGTTCCCCTTCAGTCGTTTCACTACGACGTTACATATGAGTTCCCATATGTAACGTCTCCGTTCCCTCCTTCAGGGAACGAGGGTTACGTACGTAACCTAGACGATATCTATACAAAGATGCGAACAAGCTGTTTAAACCAAACGCATCAATGTGAACGTTCTTTCACTGCATTTGTCCTATTGATGAAAGTCTCAAGTGCGTGGACTGTGTCAGAAAACGCAAGCGCATCTGTATACTGACTAAAACAAACACAGTGTTAGGAAGGTTACTTTGGAAATGTAATAAGTTACAGATTACAAATTACCCTATTTAAGTAGTGTAACTATTTCAATTATTTTATTAAAGTAATGTAACTGACTACATTTGATTATTTTTTTGATAGGGCTGCCCTCGACTAAAGATTTTTCTGGTCTACTAGTAGTCGTTCATTTTAAGCATTAGCCGACTATTAGTCACTTGTTTATGAATAAACCATATACATCATAATAATGAGCCTTTAATTGCCTACATAACCTAATAAGAGCTCAAGTGCACATACAGCTTGCCACAGTGCACCCAAGCGGCAACCTCCCGGTCTCCCTCTTGAAGCCAACATGGAAGTGACTAAAACTTCAATTCATCGACTGGCCACTAGAGACTGTCTGCAAAAGGGAGTCAATCCCATAGACTCCTGATGTTAAAATGCCCAACTTTACAGCAGAAAAAAATATGTTTACAGCCTGGTACAAAAAGTGGTTTTGGTCTATAGCTAATTTTGCCCTTCATGTCAACTGTGAAGGGGGTGAACTTTTTTGTAACTCATCCGTTTAAATTATATTAAGCCTTAAAGTTCTGGATAATTTAGGGCAAGGCCACTTGAGTGACAGGTGGATTGCCGCTGCTGTTACCACCGTTGCGCTAGGCGGGCGTGGTTTCAGCAACCAGCTCCACCCACGTCCCGCCTCTTTGCCCATTTTCGATTATCCGGGAGTGACGTGCAGTGATGCGATTCCAAGATGGCGACGGCCGATTCCCGCCCACTAAGAGCTTCAAAAATGCTCTTCAGAAACCTACGGGTGACGTCACAGACACTACGTCCATATTTTTTACAGTCTATGAGTGCACCGGCAGATATAATAATTATGAATGTGTCTGGAAAAAACAGCAAGGAGACTGCATTAACGGTTTAATAATTTATTGATAAACTACTGCTTTCTTTGTTTTCGGCTTAAGAGAAGTTGTCGATACTAACTCATCATTAGTGATGCGCCTGTATGGATGTTTTTTACGGATTACATAATCAGAGAACATTTGTTTTCTATTTGAAATGGTTCATTTAAAAGTAGACATTTCAGTCTCTATAGATACGTTTTTCATGTCTGTAAGGCCTATAGACAGAGTTTCAAAGTTTCACGCTTAAGTTCACAGAGCAGGTGGCAGAAAGCATCCTGTTTGCTTTTATTATTTTACAAAAGCGCAACGTTTCGTTGTTATTGTGAGTGCACACAAATAAACAAAGAGTCTTTACAGATTCGAAAGAAGTGTTACTTTTACTTGTCCTGCTCAGTGTGCTATATTACCACATAGACCACTTGTTAACGATCTGTCCGTCACTGACTGCGTGACTTCGCCACTTCATGTGGATTTTTTTTTTCCTGCGACTAAGAGACTAATAAAATTTTGTAAATTACTTTCCTAAATTTAAATTTCTGCTCTTTTCCAAACTGTTAATCATTTTGAAACACTTAAAGCAGGCAGGGTTAACCTTACAGTAGTACTCAACACTCATTACTGTCAGACTTTCAAAAGTCCTTTATCTCTTGAATTAAGATTATGATCATTTACATTTTTTTTTTTTACATTGAGCTCATTCTGAGATCAAACACTGAATTAAAATCATAACAACATAGAGTTTAATAGCACTAAAACACTGGCATCTAACAATTACCTTAAAAAAAGAAAGCATATACATAAACCAACACAGGAAAATGTGAAAAATGTGAAAAAGTGAAAATATTCAGATGTGTATTCAACTGTAATTGTAAACATTTTCATAAGAAACTGTAAATGTAGTTTTTGTACACAGTACAAAGCTGTCACTGGGCTGATAAAAGACACATCTTTGTACTTATTCACCCCTAAATGATACATATTGGTACCTAAAGTGTACAAATTGATACCTTTTAAAAGGGTACTGCCCCAGTGACAGTTTTGTACCATTTTTATGAGAGTGTAGCCAATAATATCCTTAATTAAATCCATGATATCAACAGCACTGAGGTAAATAACAACTGTTGGCCTGAAATGCTCATGCTCACTATCAGCTAAAGGTCTGGGCCTCACTATCAATTAGGAAAGATGGCACGGTAGAAAGATCAAAAGTTATCCTACAGGTGTAAAGGAACTACACCTTTTCCCAGAGACCATAAATTATTTACTTTGCAGACGGTATAAATTTATAATGTGGCTGTACATTTTTATGATATAATAAATCAGCTGCATCAGAATCAGGAGTGTGAGTCACTATTACAAGAAACGCCAGAAAGAAGCAAAGAAGTCTAAACTCTGCCAAAAGAACAAATGCAACATCTTTGCATGATTGCATAAACAGTAAACAGCTATTAAATGAACAAATGTTCCTGAGGAAGCGCAGGGGGACAATGGTGTCAGGCCATCTATTTTACACAATATTTATTTATTTTTTATATGATTCATTTCTATACAACAACCAAGAGTGTTTCATAATTTATTTTTGCTGCCTTACAATATACATTTTTGCTAACATGTATGTAGATTTTACTGTTTCACCCTTTTCTTTGATGTACTTTTAATCTTTTAATACATGAAAGTCCATCATTTTCAAAATGACCTATAAGTCTGCCACCAATAATATTTCTTTCAAAGGCTAATGTAATTTTTAACCAAGCTAGATCAAATATGAAAGGTGATGGTGAGGAAAAAGAAACATCTATGTAAATATCACTTAAGTACAGAAAATTTTGCACACAATTTCCAATCAAGTTGTAATTTTGACAAGTGTTAAAAAATATGTACCTTTAGGATAAAAAGTTATAAATAAAAAGTCCACGAACAGCGAATAGTAATATATTTAACAGGACAATACTTATTGCAAATGTAGCGTCTGGACCAATCAGACATACATTAATTGTTACATTTAACAAATAGTCTTTAAACACAACAGGCCAGCTACATGCTGGAGCTCTGGAGACAACCCCCCCCCAAAGCAACTAACACCCCAAAAGGGCTCAGTTGCCAGGACAACGATCTGATACCACAGGTTTTATTGCTTCAAGGAATGCACATCTGCCCATGCTACATTTGCCATAGGAAAGACACAATGCCTATAGACTCTTTTCCTATTCATTCACAGACAAACCTTTCTTTGACCTTCCTATCACACATAGCCCAGGTCATTGTGTACAGTATTACTGCATTGTATTTTAATTTTGTCTGTTGTATTTGTATTCGTCTTTCTACTGTTTTATGAATGTATTATGATAGATGACTAGTAGTATAACCCACCTATGTCATGCTTGGACTCTTTGAGTTCGTATTTTAATGATCTAAAAGATGGTGTAAATTAGATGTTGATACCTTTGCAACATGTTAGTGTTTTAAGAACCTTAGTAGTTTTGCATCAACACCCAATCGAATTACATATGCAAATTACCATGCTCACAGACAAAGAGTCGTAAACTTTCTCTCCAAAGGTGAAAGTTACCATTGGTTCATGGACCTCCTGGAGGCACAGCCTCCAGAGAGTTTAAAGGCATCGACCCCTCTCTCTTCTCTACTCTCTTCACTTTCTCCTTCGTCTGCAACATCTTCTGATTGCTGCCCGTGTGGAGGAACCCACAGGGAGCCTGAGCCGGCACAGGGCGTGCCCGGCGGGCCCGACAGGCCCAACATACAGAGCTGTGGCTCTCGACCACAAAGAGCCAGACAGTTCCACTCAAACCTGGAATTCATCTTCACGACTCGCCTCAGCCAGTCAGTGGTTCTTGGAGAACCTAAGAAGATGAGCTAGAACTCTTCAGGACTTCCCTAAGCGTGCGCCAGGCCTTGCGGCCTTGTCTTTCCATTCCTCAAAGATCACAGGACTTCAGCTGGGTCCCTCTCAGCTCTTGGTTCTTCTTCACTTTTCACATGGGAAGAAACTCCCAGTCACCAACGAGTCAGGACATCTTTGGAGTTCATCACTCTTCAGACTCGGAAGAACGTGATTGCAATTCCAAAACCACCACTGCTTCAAACCACCAAGACTTTCAGAGACTGCATTTGGACACTTGTTCGACGACCAAGGCAATGCAAGTATCGTACACTTAACTAAACATACAGAGGTTTAGTATAAGCTGTAGACAGCACTGATGGTTTCACAGCAGGTGGTTAACTGACTCTTTTCATAGCTTCATTCTCTTGTCTCTCTCTAACTGCTTCTCACTGACCATTCCCCTATGTATGAGTGATTTCATGTTTGTTTGTTTAGATTAGTTATGTGTTAGTCCTTCGTTAATAAACTATGGTGCACAAATTACATGAGCTTTGATTCTGATTCTGCTTTGCAAATTAATGTCCCTTTACGATTCCGATTCGAGCTACTTGCTCTAATGCAATGGTACTTTAAGAAAGTTATTTTCTGTGGCTAAGAAAATATCACTTCTTATAGTTGATATAAAGATTATACTGAATGTTCGCTGAGCGAACAGATTAGTTGATGGAAAATTGATTCTGCTACAGTTACTACTGGCAGCTGATATAAGTAATTGTAATTAATCATAATTAATTGTAATTATTTATATACATTTCCCTTTGAGCTAAATTTGCCACACAAATTCTGAAATACATAAAAGTATGAATAAATTATCTACAAATGGTAAAACATTCAAGAAAATTCATGTATATTTTCATTGGTAGATTCAAAAAATTGGACTGGATATTACCAGTACAAGCTTGAGAATAAATATGTGGCAAAAACAAAAAGATAGATCAATGTAAACAACACTTATGCACAGAATATTCTGTGTATCATTTCTAGTGCTGTCGAATGATTAATTGC
>VONZ01003717.1:0-17384 GCA_012976165.1 Labeo catla | reverse complement strand
AACAACTTTGCCTCAAGAACTATTGCTGTCAATCAAATCGCTCATTAAATATTCACAAATATGTGAAAAACCTACTTTTGCGAACTAGTCCTAGGTTTTTTGCTCAATCTCGATCAAACCACTGCAGTAATATTCTCTGGACTCTCTAGATCAATAATTATCAAAAAAATGTTGAATTTTGTCCTTCGGTTAGCTATAACGGGGTCATTTAGAAAAGGGGCGTGGCTACATATACCCAAAAGCCTATCAAACCTAAACAAAAACTCAAAACTTTACAAAAGTTGGAGAAAACATGTGGCAGATGACTCTTAACAAGCATGTAAAATTTCATGGAGATCGGACCATAGGTGGCGCTATGACAGTTAAAAAGGCTTCAAAAACACGAAATTTCAAAAATAAATTGCCTTAAATTGCTATAACATGCTCATATAATCACAGAAACACTAGAACTTCATACCATATGATAGATCTCCTCATGCTGAGCAACTTTGCCTCAAGAACCACTGCTGTCAATCAAGTCGTTTATTACATATTCACAAATATGTGAAAAACCCACTTTTGCGAACTAGTCCTAGGTTATTCACTCGATCTCGATCAAACCACTGCAGCACAGTTCTCCAGACTCCCTAGATCAATAATTATGAAAAAAAAGTTAAACTTTTGACTCACGGTCGCAAAGGGGCGCCAAAACGTTCAAAAGAGGCGGGGCCACTTTTAGTAAAAAGGCTATAACTTTGGAACAGAATGACATATCATCACCAAACTCAGAACACATATGTAAAAGCTCAGTCTTTGGTCAAATCCAAAAAATTGCGGAGCTTGACCACTTGGTGGCGCTATAATAGAGAAAAAACATAAAAATGGCTATAACTTCGCAACCGTCAGTCCAATCAACCTGAAAATTGGTATGCAGTGTCTCTGTCCAATGTGCCATAAGGGTCTATGAGGACATTTGCGTATCTCAAAAAACATGGCCGCCATCCGCCAATGAAGTTTGAGCACCCATTAGACAAGGTTAACAGAGGCTGATCAGAACGAAACTCATTGGGCATATTCGACTCATGGCTCTAAAGGTCTGTAAGAATTTTGAAAGAAATCGGCCACTAGTTGGCGCTAACGAGTTTTATGGCTATGTAATCACGTGGTGTTTCACAAATCCACACAATATGCATATCATTTGATAGATCTCCTCATGATGAACAACTTTGCCTCGAGAACCATTGCTGTGAATCAAACCGTTCATTAATTATTCAATAATATGTCAAAAACCTACTTTTGCAAACTAGTCCTAGGTTTTTCGCTCAATCTCGATCAAACCACTGCAGCGGAGTTCTCCAGACTCTCTAGATCAATAATTATCAAAAAAATCTGGAATTTTGTCCTTTGGTTAGCTATAAAGGGGTCATTTAGAAAAGGGGTGTAGCCACATATACACAAAAGCCTATAAAACCTAAACAAAAACGCAAAACTTTCCAAAAATTGGTAAGAACATGTGTCAGATGACTCTTAACAAGCATGCAACGTTTCGTGAACATTGGACAATAGGTGGCGCTATAAGCTTCAAAAACACTGGATTTCTATGGTAAATCATCTCAAATTGCTAAAAAAATGCTCATACATTCACACAAACACTAGATCTTCATATCATATGACAAATCTCATTTTGAAAAACTTTGCATAGCACCTTAAAGGCCTTAAATGCTCGAACCCCGGTAATTGCTGCTTGCAGCTATATTTAGGGGTTCGAGTGCGTAGCACTGAAACCCTATTGTAATTGTAAGGATTTTTTATTATTATTATTAGGGGTTCGAGTGCGTAGCACTGAAACCCTATTGTAATTGTAAGGATTTTTTTTATTATTATTATTATTATTAGGGGTTCGAGTGCGTAGCACTGAAACCCTATTGTAATTGTAAGGATTTTTTTTATTATTATTATTTTCCGCTAGAACTGATCGTGCAGACCAAACCGTAAGGCCTAAAGAGTTGAAACTTGGCCAGAACGTAGAGCTCCCCGTGGGGACGTTCTGACAAAGTCTTGCCCAAATCGGCCTAAAGGTGGCGCTACAGCGCAAAAAACTAACTTTTTTTACATTTTTGGCCCTAGCTCGTACAATTTTTGTCGTAGACCCAAAAACTTTACATCGTTGCAATCCTTGGGTCAATACGCACAAAAGTGCACTGGCGCAGATTTTTCGTACGAAGCCCGGTTTTTCCGCAAAATGGCGTTATGTCCAAAACCTACTTTTGCGAACTAGTCCTAGGTTTTTTGCCCGATTGGAACCAAACCAGTGCAGAAATGTTCTCTGGACAGTGAATATCAATAATTATCAAAAAAAAGTTGAAATTTTGACTCACCGTCAAATAGGAATGTCAAAACGTTCTATGCTAACGTTAGCAAATTCTTACATTTGGCTATAACTTTTGAATGAAATGAGATATCTACACCAAACTCGGTACACATGTGTATAAGCTCAGCCTTTGGTCAAATAACAAAAATTGCACAGCTCTGCCACTTGGGGGCGCTATAAGGTGGAAAAAACATAAAAATGACTATACCTATGCAATCGTTGGTCCGATCGACCTGAAAATTGGTATGCAGTGTCTCTGTCCAATGTGCCATAAGGGTCTATGAGGACATTGGCGTATCTCAAAAAACATGGCTGCCATCGGCCAATGAAATTTGAGCACCTATTAGACAAGGTTAACCGAGGCCGATCGGAACGAAACTCACTGGGCATGTTCGACTCATGGCCCTAAAGGTCTGTAAGAATTTTGAAACAAATCTGCCACTAGTTGGCGCTAATGAGTTTTATGGCTCTGTAATCACGTGGTGTTTCACACATCCACACAATATGCATATCATTTGATAGATCTCCTCATGATGAACAACTTTGCCTCAAGAACCATTGCTGTCACTCAAACCGTTCATTAATTATTCACAAATATGTGAAAAACCTACTTTTGCGAACTAGTCCTAGGTTTTTCGCTCAATCTCGATCAAACCACTGCAGCGCAGTTCTCCAGACTCTCTAGATCAATAATTATCAAAAAAAATGTTGAATTTTGTCTTTTGGGTAGGTATAACGGGGTCATTCAGAAAAGGGGCGTGGCCACATATACCCAAAAGCCTATCAAATCTAAACAAAAACTCAAAACTTTACAAAAGTTGGAGAAAACATGTGTGAGATGACTCTTAATAAGCATGTAAAATTTCATGGAGATCGGACGATAGGTGGCGCTATGACAGTTAAAAAGGCTTCAAAAGCACGAAATTTCAAAAGTAAATTGCCTTAAATTGCTATAACATGCTCATATAATCACAGAAACACTAGAACTTCATACCATATGAGAGATCTCCTCATGCTGAGCAACTTTGCCTCAAGAACCATTGCTGTCAATCAAGTCGTTTATTACATATTCACAAATATGTGAAAAACCTACTTTTGCGAACTAGTCCTAGGTTATTCACTCAATCTCGATCAAACCACTGCAGCACAGTTCTCCAGACTCCCTAGATCAATAATTAACAAAAAAAAGTTAAACTTTTGACTCACGGTTGCAAAGGGGCGCCAAAATGTTCAAAAGAGGCGGGGCCACTTTTACTAAAATGGCTGTAACTTTTGAACAGAATGACATATCATCACCAAACTCAGAACACTTGTGTACAACCTAAATCTGTAGTAAAATCCAAAAAACTGCGGTGCTTGACCACTTGGTGGCGCTATAAGAGCAAAAATACCTAAAAATGGCTATACCTACGCAACCGTCAGTCCAATCGATCTGAAAATTGGTATGCAGTGTCTCTGTCCAATGCGCCATAAGGGGCTATGAGGACATTTGTGTATCTTGAAAAACATGGCCGCAATCGACCAATGAAGTTTGAGCACCTATTAGACAAGGTTAATGGAGGGCGATCGGAACGAAACTCACTGGGCATGTTCGACTCATGGCCCTAAAGGTCTGTAAGAATTTTGGAAGAAATCGGCCACTAGTTGGCGCTAACGAGTTTTTTTGCCTCTGTACACACGTGGTGTTTCACATATCCACACAATATGCATATCATTTGATAGATCTCCTCATGCTGAGCAACTTTGCCTCAAGAACCATTGCTGTCAATCAAACCGTTCATTAATTATTCACAAATATGTGAAAAACCAACTTTTGCGAACTAGTCCTAGGTTTTTCACTCAATCTCGATCAAACCACTGCAGTCATATTCTCTGGACTCTCTAGATCAATAATTATCAAAAAAATGTTGAATTTTGTCCTTTGGTTAGCTGTAATGGTGCCATTAACAATAGGGGCGTGGCCACATATACCCAAAAGCTTATAAAACCAAAACAAAAACTCAAAACATTACAAAAATTGGTGAGAACATATGTCAGATGATTCTTAACAAGCATGCAAAGTTTCGTGCAGATCGGACCATAGGTGGCGCTATAACAGTTAAAAAGGCTTCAAATACACAAGCTGTGTATGATAAATGGTTTCAAATAGCTAAATAAATGCTCATATATTCACACAAACACTAAATCTTCATATCATTTGATAGATCTCCTCATGCTGAACAACTTTGCCTCAAGAACCATTGCTGTCAATCAAATCGTTCATTAAATATTCACAATTATGTTAAAAACCTACTTTTGGGAACTAGTCCTAGGTTTTTCACTCAGTCTCAATCAAAGCATGGCAGCACAATTCTCTGGACTCTCTAGATCAATAATTATCAAAAAAATGTTGAATTTTGGCCTTCGGTTAGCTATAACAGGGTCATTTTCAAAAGGGGTGTGGCCACATATACCCAAAAGCCTATAAAACCTAAACGAAAACTCAAAACGTTACGAAAATTGGTGAAAACATGTGTCAGATGATTCTTAACAAGCATGCAAAGTTTCGCGAAGATCGGACCATAGGTGGCGCTATAACAGTTAAAAAGGCTTCAAAAACACAAGCTGTGTATGGTAAATGGCAAATGACAAACTGTTCATTGCTTAAGTCTTTTAAAAACATATATTCATTTAAAAAAAATAAAAAAAAAAAAAACATTCAATAAAGGAGACAGTGTCTCACTTCATTAAGACTTGTTTGACTATTGAAATTTCCTGAATGAATGATTTAATTACATACCTTTTTTTTTAAACGGGCAGTTGTCGCCACCTCCTGGCGGAAGAGGATAAGCGTGACAATAGATACACGTGTTAAAATACTTTCGTTTTTATCGCTACTGTAGACAATAAGTGTTTATGCCCAAACTATAAACTTTTATCCCAGTACTTCTATTATTTAAATATCTGTAACACAGAAATAATCATTATAATGTGGTTGAAAAGACTGTTTGTGTTGCTCTTTCTGCGTTCACATTTACTCCGATCTTCTGATTCATTAACATGGCAGCGACAAAACCTGCTTTTCCCGCTCCACTGACACTGGCGATGTGAAACAGTCCTAATAGACAAAGATAACGTGTTGTCATTTAGGAATAAGATCGCTTGGGTGTTTGAATCGACACCTCAATATTTTAAGGATTAATAGTGCAGCTCTAATGTAAACACGGCAAAATGTTGTGGGAGGATACTGTCACGAGATCTCGAGAAATCCGACTGGTCTCGTCACATCCCTACCATTTAGATAGCCACTTAATAATAAGATCATGATCTACTGTACCCGAGTCTATAAAACCTAAAAGAAAAGAAAATTTCACAAACCTAAGTCAAATCATCATCATATGATTCTAACCCAGCCTGCATTTTAAAGACATCAGGCAAAAAAAGGCAATGTAACAGTTATAAAGCTCAAAAACTATGCATCGCTCTTTAAAATGTCATGAAATTACAACTATAACCACTAGATGGCAGTAGAAGACCACTAATGGCGCATTGAAATGAACAGTGCTATTCACAGATTTTCCATTTATTTCAATTCATGCAAAGACTAAATCACTGTTATAACATTTCAAATCACATTTAGTCAAAGTTTAACACTTCATTTAAACACATATATCATATTTGACAATAATACAAGATTATGATTACAGTGAAACCTGAAAATTATATATAAAATCTTAAAAAGACTTGCACTAAACATTTTGTCACCTACCATTTAATACACAAATCTCTTATGTGCAACAAAATGTGTGCAGTAATGCTTAATGAACATTAATGTAACAGTTTAACTATTTAATTTCTGTTTGTGAGTGTATTCTCCATCATGGATGTGGCCACATAATAAGATGATCATGAGCTACTGTACCCAAAAGTCTATAAAACCTAAAAGAAAACAAAATTTCACAAACCTAAGTAAAATCATCATCATACGATTTTAAACAAACATACATTTCATAGACATTAGGCAAAAAGGCCATGTAACAGTTATAAAGCTTAAAAGTAATGGATCTCTCTTTAAAACGTGAAATTGCAACTATAACCACTAGATGGCAGTAGAAGACCACTAATGTGTCACTGAAATGACTAGAACAGTGCATTTTCATGGTTTCAAGCTTTAATTTCATACAAAGATTATACTAAATCAATGTTATATCATTTCAAATCACATTTAGTAAAACTTTACCACTTCATTTATACAGATGTATTACATTTGACAATTATGCAAGATTATGATTACAGTGAAACCTGAAAATGATATATAAACTCTTAAAAACATAAGACTTACAGTAAGCATTTTGTCACCTACTATTTATGACCTAAATCTCTTATGTGCAACAAAATGTGTGTGTGTGTGTGTGTGCGTAATAATGCTTAATGAACTTTAATATAATAGTTTAACTATTTCATATTCTGTGTTTGTGATTGTATTGTCCATCATAGATGTGCTGTAGTGTTAGCCATATATTTTGGGTTGGACTACATCCTAAAACCATAGCAACCATAGCATCGGATCATAGGTGGCGCTATAACAGTTAAAAAGGCTTCAAACACACAACATTTCTATTGTAATTGGCCTCGAATTGCTAACAAATGCTCATTTTTTCACACAAACACTAGATCTTCATACCATATGATAGATCTCCTCATTCTCAACAATTTTTTTGTCTAAGACCACTGCTGTCAATCCAACTGTTCTTTAAATATGTTCTTTAAATGTACTGTACCCAAAAGCCTAACATTTTTAAAAGAAAGCTTGCAACGTCTCAAAACTGTGACAAAAATGACAAATAATCTCATTCAAAACAAATATGCAAAATTTAAGAGAGACTGGGCAAAAATAACACTATAATAGTTATGATGTTTAAAATCTCAGTGTTTGTATGAGACATTGCATGAAATTGCAATAATAAGCACTAGATGTCAGTAGAAGACCACTAATGGGCTTATTCAGCTGAACAGAACTGTTTTTAATAGGTTTGATGATGGATTAACACTTATAAAATCACTGTTATAACATTTAAAATCACATTTAGGCAAAGCTTAAAATTTTGTTCATACAGACATATCAGTTTTTTACAATTATGCCACATTATGATTACAGTGAAATCTGAAAAAGACACAAACTGTTACAAAGAGAATACTTGCAAGTAAAAGTGTTGGACCATATCATTTATTTCAAATATCTGTACAAGAAAATGTGTATGCATGTATGTCTCTGTGTGTGTAAACATATTTATTCAGTATTAATATATTAGTTTAAACTTTTCGTTTCTGTGTGGGTATTTCTGTGAGCATATTGTCCATTTTGGATGTGTTTTACTGTCAGCCATGAATCCAGGTTGGCCTAGACCCTAAGCATACCACCTTAAAGACCTTAAAATGCTCGAACCCCGATAATTGCTGCTTGCAGCTATATTTATTATTATTTTCCGCTAAAACTGATCGTGCAGACCAAACCGTAAGGCCTAGAGAGCTGAAACTTGGGCAAAAGGTAGAGCTCCCCGTGGGGACGTTCTGACAAAGTCTCGCCCAAATCGGCCTAAAGGTGGCGCTACAGCGCAAAAAACTAACTTTTTTCGCATTTTTGGCCCTAGCTCGTACAATTCTTGTCGTAGACTCAAAAAATTTACATCGTTGCGATCCTTGGGTCAATACGCACAAAAGTGCACTGGCGTAGATTTTTCGTACGAAGCCCGGTTTTTCCGCAAAATGGCCGAATGTCCGAAACCTACTTTTGCGAACTAGTCCTAGGTTTTTCGCCAGATCGGAACCAAACCAGTGCAGAAATGTTCTCTTGACACTGAATATCAATAATTATCAAAAAAAAGTTGAAATTTTGACTCATCGTTGCGAAGGGGCCCCAAAAAGTTTGTCAGGTGGAGGACCATTTTTACTAAAATGGCTATAACTCATGAACCAAATGAGATATCTTCACCAAACTCGGTACACATGTGTATAAGCTCAATCTTTGGTGAAATAACAAAAATTGCACAGCTCTGCCACTTGATGGCGCTATAAGCCTGAAAAAACATAAATTGACTATAACTATGCAATCGTTAGTCTGATCGACCTGAAAATTGGTATGCAGTGTCTCTGTCCAATGTGCCATAAGGGTCTATGAGGACATTGGCGTATCTCAAAAAACATGGCCGCCCTCGGCCAACGAAGTTTGAGCACCCATTAGACAAGGTTAACAGAGGCCAATCGGAACGAAACTCACTGGGCATATTCGACTCATGGCCCTAAAGGTCTGTAAGAATTTTGAAAGAAATCGGCCACTAGTTGGCGCTAACAAGTTTTTTGCCTCTCTAACGTGCCTCACTCACGTGGTGTTTCACACATCCACACAATATGCATATCATTTGATAGATCTCCACATGCTGAGCAACTTTGCCTCAAGAACCATTGCTGTCAATCAAATCATTCATTAATTATTCACAAATATGTGAAAAACCTACTTTTGCGAACTAGTCCTAGGTTTTTCGCTCAATCTTGATCAAACCACTGCAGCGCAGTTCTCCAGACTCTCTAGATCAATAATTATCAAAAAAATGTGGAATTTTGTCCTTTGGTTAGCTATAACGGGGTCATTTAGAAAAAGGGCGTGGCCACATATACCCAAAAGCCTATAAAACCTAAACAAAAACTCAAAACTTTACAAAAGTTGGTGAAAACATGTGTCAGATGACTCTTAAGAAGCATGTAAAATTTCATGGAGATCGGACCATAGGTGGCGCTATGACAGTTAAAAAAGCTTCAACAACACGAAATTTCAAAATTAAATTGCCTTAAATTGCTGTAACATGCTCATATAATCACAGAAACACTAAAACTTCATACCATATGATAGATCTCCTCATGCTGAGCAACTTTGCCTCAAGAACCACTGCTGTCAATCAAGTCGTTTATTACATATTCACAAATATGTGAAAAACCCACTTTTGCGAACTAGTCCTAGGTTATTCACTCAATCTCGATCAAATCACTGCAGCACAGTTCTCCAGACTCCCTAGATCAATAATTATCAAAAAAAAGTTAAACTTTTGACTCACAGTCGCAAAGGGGCGCCAAAACGTTCAAAAGAGGCAGGGCCCCTTTTAGTAAAATGGCTATAACTTTGGAACAGAATGACATATCATCACCAAACTCGGAACATATATGTAAAATCTCAGCCTTTGGTCAAATCCAAAAAATTGCGGAGCTTGACCACTTGGTGGCGCTATAATAGAGAAAAAACATAAAAATGGCTGTAACTTCGCAACCTTCAGTCCAATTAACCTGAAAATTGGTATGCAGTGTCTCTGTCCAATGTGCCATAAGGGTCTATGAGGACATTGGCGTATCTCAAAAAACATGGCCGCCATCGACCAACGAAGTTTGAGCACCTATTAGACAAGGTTAACAGAGGCCGATCGGAACGAAACTCACTGGCCATGTTTGACTCATGGCCCTAAAGGTCTGTAAGAATTTTGAAAGAAATCGGCCACTAGTTGGCGCTAACGAGTTTTTTGCCCCTGTAATCACGTGGGGTTTCACCCATCCACACAATTTGCATATCATTGGATAGATCTCCAAATGCTGAGCAACTTTGCCTCAAGAACCATTGCTGTCAAACAAACCGTTCATTAATTATTAACAAATATGTGAAAAACCTACTTTTGCGAACTAGTCCTAGGTTTTTCACTCAATCTCGATCAAACCACTGCAGTCATATTCTCTGGACTCTCTAGATCAATAATTATCAAAAAAATGTGGAATTTTGTCCTTTGGTTAGCTATAACGGTGCCATTTACAAAATAAGTGTGGCCACATACACCCAAAAGCCTATAGAACCTAAACAAAAACTGAAAACTTTATGAAAATTGGTGAGATCATGTCTCAGGTGACTCTTAATAAGCATGCAAAGTTTCGTGAAGATCGGACCATAGGTGGCGCTATAACAGTTAAAAAGGCTTCAAAAACACAAGCTGTGTATGGTAAATGGCTTCAAACGGCTAAATATATGCACTTATATTTACACAAACACTAGATCTTCATATCATTCGATAGATCTCCTCATGATGAACAACTTTGCCTCAAGAACCATTGCTGTCAACCAAATTGCTCATTAAATATTCACAAATATGTGAAAAACCTACTTTTGCGAACTAGTCCTAGGTTTTTTGCTCAATCTCGATCAAACCATTGCAGTAATATTCTCTGGACACTCTAGATCAATAATTATCAAAAAAATGTTGAATTTTGTCCTTCGGTTAGATGTAATGGGGGTATTTACAATAGGGCGTGGCCACATATACCCAAAAGCTTATAAACCCAAAACGAAAACTCAAAATGTTACGAAAATTGGAGAAAACCTGTGTCAGATGATTCTTAATAAGCATGCAAAGCTTCATGGAGATCAGAGCATAGGTGGCGCAATAACAGTTAAAAAGGCTTTAAAAACAAGATTTATATGGTAAATAGTCTCAAATTGTTAAAAAATGCTCATCTATTCACACAAACACTTACATCTGTATGATATATCCCCTCATTCTGAACAACTTTGCATACCACCTAAAAGGCCTTAATGCTCGAACCCCGGTAATTGCTGCTTGCAGCTATATTTATTATTATTATTATTATTATTTTCCGCTAAAACTGATCGTGCAGACCAAACCGTAAGGCCTAGAGAGCTGAAACTTGGGCAAAAGGTAGAGCTCCCCGTGGGGACGTTCTGACAAAGTCTCGCCCAAATCGGCCTAAAGGTGGCGCTACAACGCAAAAAACAAAAATTTTTTACATTTTTGGCCCTAGCTCGTACAATTTTTGTCGTAGACTCAAAAACTTTACATTGTTGCAATCCTTGGGTCAATACGCACAAAAGTGCACAGGTGCAATTTGGGCTCTAGGACGTACCGTTTTTCCGCAAAATGGCCGAATGCCCGAAACCTACTTTTGCGAACTAGTCCTAGGTTTTTCACCCGATCGGAACCAAACCAGTGCAGAAATGTTCTCTGGACACTGAATATGAATAATTATCAAAAAAAGTTGAAATTTTGACTCATCGTTGCGAAAGGGCCCCAAAAAGTTTGTCAGGTGGAGGGCCATTTTTACTAAAATGGCGATAACTCATGAACCAAATGAGATATCTTCACCAAACTCGGTACACATGTGTATAAGCACAATCTTTGGTCAAATAAAAAAAAATTGCTCAGCTCTGCCACTTGGTGGCGCTATAAGCCTGAAAAAACATAAAAATGACTATAACTATGCAATCGTTAGTCCGATCGCCTTGAAAATTGGTATGCCGTGTCTCTGTCCAATGTGCCATAAGGGCCTATGAGGACATTGGCGTATCTCAAAAAACATGGCTGCCATTGGCCAATGAAGTTTGAGCACCTATTAGACAAGGTTAACGAAGGTCAATCGGAATGAATCTCACTGGGCATGTTCGACTCATGGCCCTAAACGTCTGTAAGAATTTTGAAAGAAATCGGGCACTAGTTGGCGCTAACGAGTTTTATGGCTCTGTAATCACGTGGTGTTTCACACATCCACACAATATGCATATCATTTGATAGATCTCCTCATGATGAACAACTTTGCCTCAAGCACCATTGCTGTCAATCAAACCGTTCATTAATTATTCACAAATATGTGAAGAACCTACTTTTGCGAACTAGTCCTAGGTTTTTTGCTCAATCTCGATCAAACCACTGCAGCGCAGTTCTCCAGACTCTCTAGATCAATAATTATCAAAAAAATGTGGAATTTTGTCCTTTGGGTAGCTATAACGGGGTCATTTAGAAAAGGGGCGTGGTCACATATACCCAAAAGCCTATCAAACCTAAACAAACACTCAAAACTTTACAAAAGTTGGAGAAAACATGGGTCAGATGACTCTTAACAAGCATGCAAAGTTTCGTGAAGATCGGACCATAGGTGGCGCTATAACAGTTAAAAAGGCTTCAAAAACACAAGGTGTGTATGGTAAATGGCTTCAAATGGCTAAATACATGCTCAAATATTCACACAAACACTAGATCTTCATATCATTTGATAGATCTCCTCATGATGAACACCTTTGCCTCAAGAACCATTGCTGTCAATCAAACCGTTCATTAATTATTCACAAATATCTTAAAAACCTACTTTTGCGAACTAGTCCTAGGGTTTTTGCTTAATCTCGATCAAACTACTGCAGTAATATTCTCTGGACTCTCTAGATCAATAATTATCAACAAAATGTTGAATTTTGTCCTTCGGTTAACTATAACAGGGTCATTTACAACAGGTGCGTGGCCACATATACCCAAAAGCCTATCAAAACTAAAGAAAAACTCAAAACGTTACGAAAATTGGTGAAAACATGTGTCAGATGATTCTTAACAAGCATGCAAAGTTTCGCGAAGATCGGACCATAGGTGGCGCTATAACAGTTAAAAAGGCTTCAAAACCACAAGCTGTGTATGGTAAATGGCAAATGACAAACTGTTCATTGCTTAAGTCTTTTAAAAACATATATTCATTTAAACAAAATAAAAAAAAAAAAAACATTCAATAAAGGAGACAGTGTCTCACTTCATTAAGACTTGTTTGACTATTGAAATTTCATGAATGAATGATTTAATGACATACCTTTTTTTTTAAACGGGCAGTTGTCGCCACCTCCTGGCTGAAGAGGATAAGCGTGACAATAGATACACGTGTTAAAATACTTTCGTTTTTATCGCTACTGTAGACAATAAGTGTTTATGCCCAAACTATAAACTTTTATCCCAGTACTTCTATTATTTAAATATCTGTAACACAGAAATAGTCATTATAATGTGGTTGAAAAGACTGTTTGTGTTGCTCTTTCTGCGTTCACATTTACTCCGATCTTCTGATTCATTAACATGGGCAGCGACAAAACCTGCTTCTCACGCTCCACTGACACTCGCGATGTGAAACAGTCCTAATAGACATAGATAACTCGTTGTCATTTAGGAATAAGATCGCGTGGGTGTTTGAATCGACACCTCAATATTTTAAGGATTAATAGTGCAGCTCTAATGTAAACCTGGCAAAATGTTGTGGGAGGATACTGTCACGAGATCTCGCGAAATCCGACTGGTCTCGTCACATCCCTACCATTTAGATAGCCACTTAATAATAAGATCAAGATCTACTGTACCCGAGTCTATAAAACCTAAAAGAAAAGAAAATTTCACAAACCTAAGTCAAATCATCATCATATGATTCTAAACCAGCCTGCATTTTAAAGACATCAGGCAAAAAAAGGCAATGTAACAGTTATAAAGCTCAAAAACTATGCATCGCTCTTTAAAATGTCATGAAATTACAACTATAACCACTAGATGGCAGTAGAAGACCACTAATGGCTCATTGAAATGAACAGTGCTATTCACAGATTTTCCATTTATTTCAATTCATGCAAAGACTAAATCACTGTTATAACATTTCAAATCACATTTAGTCAAAGTTTAACACTTCATTTAAACACATATATCATATTTGACAATAATACAAGATTATGATTACAGTGAAACCTGAAAATTATATATAAAATCTTAAAAAGACTTGAACTAAACATTTTGTCACCTACCATTTAATACACAAATCTCTTATGTGCAACAAAATGTGTGCAGTAATGCTTAATGAACATTAATGTAACAGTTTAACTATTTAATTTCTGTTTGTGAGTGTATTCTCCATCATGGATGTGGCCACTTAATAAGATGATCATGAGCTACTGTACCCAAAAGTCTATAAAACCTAAAATAAAACAAAATTTCACAAACCTAAGTAAAATCATCATCATACGATTTTAAACAAACATACATTTCATAGACATTAGGCAAAAAAGGCCATGTAACAGTTATAAAGCTTAAAAGTAATGTATCTCTCTTTAAAACGTGAAATTGCAACTATAACCACTAGATGGCAGTAGAAGACCACTAATGGGTCACTGAAATGACTAGAACAGTGCATTTTCATGGTTTCAAGCTTTAATTTCATACAAAGATGATACTAAATCAATGTTATATCATTTCAAATCACATTTAGTAAAACTTTAAAACTTCATTTATACAGATGTATTACATTTGACAATTATGCCACATTATGATTACAGTGAAATCTGAAAAAGACACAAACTGTTACAAAGAGAATACTTGCAAGTAAAAGTGTTGGCCCATATCATTTATTTCAAATATCTGTACAAGAAAATGTGTATGCATGTATGTCTGTGTGTGTGTAAACATGTTTATTCAGTATTAATATATTAGTTTAAACTTTTCGTTTCTGTGTGTGTATTTCTGTGAGCATATTCTCCATTTTGGATGTGTTTTACTGTCAGCCATGAATCCAGGTTGGCCTAGACCCTAAGCATACCACCTTAAAAACCTTAAAATGCTCGAACCCCGATAATTGCTGCTTGCAGCTATATTATCTATTTGTAATTGATAGGATAATTTTTTTTTTCCCCTAAAACTGAATGGGCAGCCCAAACCGTAAGGCCTAGAGACTTGAAACTTGGCCAGAAGGTAGAGCTCCCCGTGGGGACATTCTGACAAAGACTGAGCCTAATCGGCCTAAAGGTGGCGCTACAGCGCAAAAAACTAAAATTTATCAGTTTATTGGCCTAAGCTCGTAAACCGTTTGTCGTAGACTCAAAAACTTTACATCGTTGCGTACCCTGGGTCAGCCCGAACAAAAGTGGAGTGTGAAATTTTTGAGCTGCGACGCACGGTTGACCCCGAAAAATGGACGTGAATCCGAAACCTACTTTTGCGAACTAGTCCTAGGTTTTTCACCCAATTGGAACCAAACCAGTGCAGAAATATTCTCTGGACACTGAATATCAATAATTATCAAAAAAAAGTTGAACTTTTCACTCACGGTCACAAAGGGCCACCAAAACGTTCCAAAGTGACCGGGCCACTTTTACTAAAATGGCTATAACTTTTGAAAGGAATGAGATATCTTCACCAAACTTGGTACACATATGTATAAGCTTAATCTTTGGTCAAATCAAAAAAATTGCGGAGCTTGACCACTTGGTGGCGCTATAAAACTGAAAAAACATATTATTGGCTATACATGCACCGCCGTTAGTCCGATTGACTTGAAAATTGGTATGCAGTGTCTCTGTCCAATGTGCCATAAGGGCCTATGAGGACATTGGCGTATCTCAAAAAACATGGCTGCCATTGGCCAATGAAGTTTGAGCACCTATTAGACAAGGTTAACGGAGGCCGATCGGAACGAAACTCACTGGGCATGTTCGACTCATGGCCCTAAAGGTCTGTAAGAATTTTGAAACAAATCGGCCACTAGTTGGCGCTAACGAGTTTTTTGCCTCTCTAACGTGCCTCACTCACGTGGTGTTTCACACATCCACACAATATGCATATCATTTGATAGATCTCCTCATGATGAACAACTTTGCCTCAAGAACCATTGCTGTCAATCAAACCGTTCATTAATTATTCACAAATATGTGAAGAACCTACTTTTGCGAACTAGTCCTAGGGTTTTTGCTCAATCTCGATCAAACCACTGCAGCGCAGTTCTCCAGACTCTCTAGATCAATAATTATCAAAAAAATGTGGAATTTTGTCCTTTGGGTAGCTATAACGGGGTCATTTAGAAAAGGGGTGTGGTCACATATACCCAAAAGCCTATCAAACCTAAACAAACACTCAAAACTTTACAAAAGTTGGAGAAAACATGTGTCAGATGACTCTTAACAAGCATGCAAAGTTTCGTGAAGATCGGACCATAGGTGGCGCTATAACAGTTAAAAAGGCTTCAAAAACACAAGCTGTGTATGGTAAATGGCTTCAAATGGCTAAATACATGCTCATATATTCACACAAACACTAGATCTTCATATCATTTGATAGATCTTCTCATGATGAACAACTTTGCCTCAATAACCATTGCTGTCAATCAAACCGTTCATTAATTATTCACAAATATGTTAAAAACCTACTTTTGCGAACTAGTCCTAGGTTTTTCACTCAATCTCGATCAAACCACTGCAGCAATATTCTCTGGACTCTCTAGATCAATAATTATCAAAAAAATGTTGAATTTTGTCCTTCAGTTAGCTGTAATGGGGCAATTTTACAAAAGGGGCATTGCCACATGTACCCAATAGCTTATAAAACCAAAACAAAAACTCAAAACTTTATGAAAATTGGTGAAAACATGTGTCAGATGATTCTTAACAAGCATGCAAAGTTTCGCGAAGATCGGACCATAGGTGGCGCTATAAGAGTTAAAAAGGCTTCAAAACACAAGCTGTGTATGGTAAATGGCAAATGACAAACTGTTCATTGCTTAAGTCTTTTAAAAACATATATTCATTTAAACAAAATAAAAAAAAAAAAAACATTCAATAAAGGAGACAGTGTCTCACTTCATTAAGACTTGTTTGACTATTGAAATTTCCTGAATGAATGATTTAATGACATAACTTTTTTTTTAAACGGGCAGTTGTCGCCACCTCCTGGCGGAAGAGGATAAGCGTGACAATAGATACACGTGTTAAAATACTTTCGTTTTTATCGCTACTGTAGACAATAAGTGTTTATTCCCAAACTATAAACTTTTATCCCAGTACTTCTATTATTTAAATATCTGTAACACAGAAATAATCATTATAATGTGGTTGAAAAGACTGTTTGTGTTGCTCTTTCTGCGTTCACATTTACTCCGATCTTCTGATTCATTAACATGGCAGCGACAAAACCTGCTTTTCACGCTCCACTGACACTGGCGATGTGAAACAGTCCTAATAGACAAAGATAACGTGTTGTCATTTAGGAATAAGATCGCTTGGGTGTTTGAATCGACCCCTCAATATTTTAAGGATTAATAGTGCAGCTCTAATGTAAACACGGCAAAATGTTGTGGGAGGATACTGTCACGAGATCTCGCGAAATCCGACTGGTCTCGTCACATCCCTCCCATTTAGATAGCCACTTAATAATAAGATCATGATCTACTG
>VONZ01003716.1:0-17422 GCA_012976165.1 Labeo catla | reverse complement strand
TTTTTTGATAATTATTGATCTAGAGCGTCTGGAGAACTCCGCTGCAGTGGTTTGATCGAGATTGAGCAAAAAACCTAGGACTAGTTTGCAAAAGTAGGTTTTTAACATATTTGTGAATAATTAATGAACGATTTGATTGACAGCAACGGTTCTTGAGGCAAAGCTTCTCGGCATGAGGAGATCTATCAAATGATATGCTTATTGTGTAGATGTGTGAAACGCCACGCGATTACAGATCCAAAAAACTCGTTAGCACCAACTAGTGGCCGATTTCTTTCAAAATTCTTACAGACCTTTAGGGCCATGAGTCGAACATGCCCAGTGAGTTTCGTTCCAATCGACCTCCGTTAACCTTGTCAAATAGGTGCTCAAACTTCATTGGTCAATGGCGGCCATGTTTTTTGAGATACGCCAATGTCCTCATAGACACTTGTGCCCCTTTGGTCCAAGAGACTGCATACCAATTTTCAAGTCAATCGGACTAACGGCGGTGCATTTATAGCCAATAATATGTTATTTCAGTTTTATAGCGCCACCAAGTGGTCAAGCTCCGCAATTATTTTGATTTGACCAAAGATTAAGCTTATACATATGTGTACCAAGTTTGGTGAAGATATCTCATTCCTTTCAAAAGTTATAGCCATTTTAGTAAAAGTGGCCCCGTCACTTTGGAACGTTTTGGTGGCCCTTTGTGACCGTGAGTGAAAAGTTCAACT
This sequence comes from Labeo catla, assembly GCA_012976165.1. Classification (NCBI taxonomy): domain Eukaryota; kingdom Metazoa; phylum Chordata; class Actinopteri; order Cypriniformes; family Cyprinidae; genus Labeo; species Labeo catla. Next base: position 16,706 of record VONZ01003716.1, on the reverse strand, counting down.
TTTTTTGATAATTATTGATATTCAGTGTCCAGAGAATATTTCTGCACTGGTTTGGTTCCGATTGGGTGAAAAACCTAGGACTAGTTCGCAAAAGTAGGTTTCGGATTCATGTCCATTTTTCGGGGTCAACCGTGCGTCGCAGCTCAAAAATTTTGCCCTCCACTTTTGTTCGGGCTGACCTAAGGAACGCAACGATGTAAAGTTTTTGAGTCTGCGACAAACGGTTTACGAGCTTAGGCCAATAAACTGATAAATTTTAGTTTTTTGCGCTGTAGCGCCACCTTTAGGCCAATTAGGCTCAGTCTTTGTCAGAATGTCCCCACAGGGAGCTCTACCTTCTGGCCAAGTTTCAAGTCTCTAGGCCTTACGGTTTGGGCTGCCCATTCAGTTTTAGGGGAAAAAAAAAAATATCCTATCAATTACAAATAGATAATATAGCTGCAAGCAGCAATTATCGGGGTTCGAGCATTTTAAGGTCTTTAAGGTGGTATGCTTAGGGTCTAGGCCAACCTGGATTCATGGCTGACAGTAAAACACATCCAAAATGGACAATATGCTCACAGAAATACACACACAGAAACTAAAAGTTTAAACTAATATATTAATACTGAATAAATATGTTTACACACACAGAGACATACATGCATACACATTTTCTTGTACAGATATTTGAAATAAATGATATGGGCCAACACTTTTACTTGCAAGTATTCTCTTTGTAACAGTTTGTGTCTTTTTCAGATTTCACTGTAATCATAATGTGGCATAATTGTAAAAAACTGATATGTCTGTATGAACAAAATTTTAAGCTTTGCCTAAATGTGATTTTAAATGTTATAACAGTGATTTTATAAGTTTTAATCGATCATCAAACCTATTAAAAACAGTTCTGTTCAGCTGAATAAGCCCATTAGTGGTCTTCTACTGACATCTAGTGCTTATTATTGCAATTTCATGCAATGTCTCATAAAAACACTGAGATTTTAAACATCATAACTATTATAGTGTTATTTTTGCCCAGTCTCTCTTAAATTTTGCATATTTGTTTAGAATGAGATTATTTGTCATTTTTGTCACAGTTTTGAGACGTTGCAAGCTTTCTTTTAAAAATGTTAGGCTTTTGGGTACAGTACATTTAAAGAACATATTTAAAGCACAGTTGGATTGACAGCAATGGTCTTAGACAAAAAATTGTTGAGAATGAGGAGATCTATCATATGGTATGAAGATCTAGTGTTTGTGTGAAAAAATGAGCATTTGTTAGCAATTAGAGGCCAATTACAATAGAAATGTTGTGTTTTTGAAGCCTTTTTAACTGTTATAGCGCCACCTATGATCCGATGCTATGGTTGCTATGGTTTTAGGATGCAGTCCAACCCAAAATATATGGCTAACACTACAGCACATCTATGATGGACAATACAATCACAAACACAGAATATGAAATAGTTAAACTATTATATTAAAGTTCATTAAGCATTATTACGCACACACACACATTTTGTTGCACATAAGAGATTTCGGTCATAAATAGTAGGTGACAAAATGCTTACTGTAAGTCTTATGTTTTTAAGAGTTTATATATCATTTTCAGGTTTCACTGTAATCATAATCTTGCATAATTGTCAAATGTAATACATCTGTATAAATGAAGGGGTAAAGTTTTACTAAATGTGATTTGAAATGATATAACATTGATTTAGTATCATCTTTGTATGAAATTAAAGCTTGAAACCATGAAAATGCACTGTTCTAGTCATTTCATTGACCCATTAGTGGTCTTCTACTGCCATCTAGTGGTTATAGTTGCAATTTCACGTTTTAAAGAGAGATCCATTACTTTTAAGCTTTATAACTGTTACATGGCCTTTTTTGCCTAATGTCTATGAAATGTATGTTTGTTTAAAATCGTATGCTGATGATTTTACTTAGGTTTGTGAAATTTTGTTTTCTTTTAGGTTTTATAGACTTTTGGGTACAGTAGCTCATGATCATCTTATTATGTGGCCACATCCATGATGGAGAATACACTCACAAACAGAAATTAAATAGTTAAACTGTTACATTAATGGTCATTAAGCATTACTGCACACATTTTGTTGCACATAAGAGATTTGTGTATTAAATGGTAGGTGACAAAATGTTTAGTGCAAGTCTTTTTAAGATTTTATATATAATTTTCAGGTTTCACTGTACTCATAATCTTGTATTATTGTCAAATATGATATATGTGTTTAAATGAAGTGTTAAACTTTGACTAAATGTGATTTGAAATGTTATAACAGTGATTTAGTCTTTGCATGAATTGAAATAAATGGAAAATCTGTGAATAGCACCGTTCATTTCAATGAGCCATTAGTGGTCTTCTACTGCCATCTAGTGGTTATAGTTGTAATTTCATGACATTTTAAAGAGCGATGCATAGTTTTTGAGCTTTATAACTGTTACATTGCCTTTTTTTTGCCTGATGTCTTTAAAATGCAGGCTGGTTTAGAATCATATGATGATGATTTGACTTAGGTTTGTGAAATTTTCTTTTCTTTTAGGTTTTATAGACTCGGGTACAGTAGATCATGATCTTATTATTAAGTGGCTATCTAAATGGGAGGGATGTGACGAGACCAGTCGGATTTCGCGAGATCTCGTGACAGTATCCTCCCACAACATTTTGCCGTGTTTACATTAGAGCTGCACTATTAATCCTTAAAATATTGAGGTGTCGATTCAAACACCCAAGCGATCTTATTCCTAAATGACAACACGTTATCTTTGTCTATTAGGACTGTTTCACATCGCCAGTGTCAGTGGAGCGTGAAAAGCAGGTTTTGTCGCTGCCATGTTAATAAATCAGAAGATCGGAGTAAATGTGAACGCAGAAAGAGCAACACAAACAGTCTTTTCAACCACATTATAATCATTATTTCTGTGTTACAGATATTTAAATAATAGAAGTACTGGGATAAAAGTTTATAGTTTGGGTATAAACACTTATTGTCTACAGTAGCGATAAAAACGAAAGTATTTTAACACGTGTATCTATTGTCACGCTTATCCTCTTCCGCCAGGAGGTGGCGACAACTGCCCGTTTAAAAAAAAAGGTACGTCATTAAATCATTCATTCAGGAGATTTCAATAGTCAAACAAGTCTTAATGAAGTGAGACACTGTCTCCTTTATTGAATGTTTTTTTTTATTTTGTTTAAATGAATATATGTTTTTAAAAGACTTAAGCAATGAACAGTTTGTCATTTGCCATTTACCATACACAGCTTGTGTTTTTGAAGCCTTTTTAACTCTTATAGCGCCACCTATGGTCCGATCTTCACGAAACTTTGCATGCTTGTTAAGAATCATCTCACGCATGTTTTCACCAATTTTCGTAAAGTTTTGAGTTTTTGTTTAGTTTTGATAGGCTTTTGGGTATATGTGGCCACGCCCCTGTTGTAAATGACCCCGTTATAGCTAACCGAAGGACAAAATTCAACATTTTTTTGATAATTATTGATCTAGAGAGTCCAGAGAATATTACTGCAGTAGTTTGATCGAGATTAAGCAAAAAACCTAGGACTAGTTTGCAAAAGTAGGGTTTTAACATATTTGTGAATAATTAATGAACGGTTTGATTGACAGCAATGGTTCTTGAGGCAAAGGTGTTCATCATGAGGAGATCTATCAAATGATATGAAGATCTAGTGTTTGTGTGAATATTTGAGCATGTATTTAGCCATTTGAAGCCATTTACCATACACACTTTTTGTTTTTGAAGCCTTTTTAACTGTTATAGCGCCACCTATGGTCCGATCTTCACGAAACTTTGCATGCTTGTTAAGAGTCATCTGACACATGTTTTCTCCAACTTTTTTAAAGTTTTGAGTGTTTGTTTAGGTTTGATAGGCTTTTGGGTATATGTGACCACGCCCCTTTTCTAAATGACCCCGTTATAGCTACCCAAAGGACAAAATTCCACATTTTTTTGATAATTATTGATCTAGAGAGTCTGGAGAACTGCGCTGCAGTGGTTTGATCGAGATTGAGCAAAAACCCTAGGACTAGTTCGCAAAAGTAGGTTCTTCACATATTTGTGAATAATTAATGAACGGTTTGATTGACAGCAATGGTTCTTGAGGCAAAGTTGTTCATCATGAGGAGATCTATCAAATGATATGCATATTGTGTGGATGTGTGAAACACCACGTGATTACAGAGCCATAAACCTCGTTAGCGCCAACTAGTGACCGATTTCTTTCAAAATTCTTACAGACGTTTAGGGCCATGAGTCGAACATGCCCAGTGAGTTTCATTCCGATTGACCTTCGTTAACCTTGTCTAATAGGTGCTCAAACTTCATTGGCCGATGGCGGCCATGTTTTTTGAGATACGCCATTGTCCTTATAGACCCTTATGGTACATTGGACAGAGACACTGCATACCAATTTTCAGGTCGATCGGACCAACGATTGTATAGTTATAGTCATTTTTATGTTTTTTCAGGCTTATAGCGCCACCAAGTGGCAGAGCTGTGCAATTTTTTTGATTTGACCAAAGATTGAGCTTATACACATGTGTACCGAGTTTGGTGAAGATATCTCATTTGGTTCATGAGTTATAGCCATTTTAGTAAAAATGGCCCTCCACCTGACAAACTTTTTGGGGCCCTTTCGCAACGATGAGGCAAAATTTCAACTTTTTTTGATAATTATTCATATTCAGTGTCCAGAGAACATTTCTGCACTGGTTTGGTTCCGATCGGGTGAAAAACCTAGGACTAGTTCGCAAAAGTAGGTTTCGGATTCATGTCCATTTTTCGGGGTCAACCGTGCGTCGCAGCTCAAAAATTTCGCACTCCACTTTTGTTCGGGCTGACCCAAGGAACGCAACGATGTAAAGTTTTTGAGACTACGACAAACGGTTTACGAGCTTAGGCCAATAAACTGATAAATTTTAGTTTTTTGCGCTGTAGCGCCACCTTTAGGCCGATTAGGCTCAGTCTTTGTCAGAATGTCCCCACAGGTAGCTCTACCTTCTGGCCAAGTTTCAAGTCTCTAGGCCTTACGGTTTGGGCTGCCCATTCAGTTTTAGGGGAAAAAAAAAATTATCCTATCAATTACAAATAGATAATATAGCTGCAAGCAGCAATTACCGGGGTTCGAGCATTTAAGGCCTTTAAGGTGGTATGCAAAGTCGTTCAAAATTTGGAGATTTGTCATATGATATAAAGATCTAGTGTTTGTGTGAATATATGAGCATTTTTTAAATAATTTGAGACCATTTACCATAGAAATCCTGTCTTTTTGAAGCTTATAGAGCCATCTATGGTCTGATCTCCATGAAACATTTCATGATTGTTAAGAGTCATCTGACACATGTTCTCACCAATTTTCATAACATTTTGAGTTTTCGTTTAGGTTTTATAGGCGTTTGAGTATATGTGGCCACACCCCTTTTGAAAATGACCCTGTTATAGCTAACCGAAGGACAAATTTCAACATTTTTTTGATAATTATTGATCTAGAGAGGCCAGAGAATATTACTGCCATGGTTTGATCGAGACTGAGTGAAAAACCTAGGACTAGTTCACAAAAGTAGGTTTTTAACATAATTGTGAATATTTAATGAACGATTTGATTGACAGCAATGGTTCTTGAGGCAAAGTTGTTCATCATGAGGAGATCTATCAAATGATATGAAGATCTAGTGTTTGTGTGAATATATGAGCATTTATTTAGCCATTTGAAGCCATTTACCATACACAGCTTGTGTTTTTGAAGCCTTTTTAACTGTTATAGCGCCACCTATGGCCACCTATCTTCACGAAACTTTGCATGCTTATTAAGAGTCATCTGACACATGTTCTCACCAATTTTCATAACGTTTTGAGTTTTTGTTTTGGTTTTATAAGCTTTTGGGTATATGTGGCCACGCCCCTATTGTAAATGGCCACATTACAGCTAACCGAAGGACAAAATTCAACATTTTTTTGATAATTATTGATCTAGAGAGTCCAGAGAATATGACTGCAGTGGTTTGATCGAGATTGAGTGAAAAACCTAGGACTAGTTAGCAAAAGTAGGTTTTTCACATATTTGTGAATAATTAATGAACGGTTTGTTTGACAGCAATGGTTCTTGAGGCAAAGTTGCTCAGCATTTGGAGATCTATCAAATGATATGCATATTGTGTGGATGTGTGAAACACCACGTGATTACAGAGGAAAGAAAACTCGTTAGCACCAACTAGTGGCCGATTTCTTTCAAAATTCTTACAGACCTTTAGGGCCATGAGTCGAACATGCCCAGTGAGTTTCGTTCCGATCGGCCTCTGTTAACCTTGTCTAATAGGTGCTAAAATTTCATTGGCTGATGGCAGCCATGTTTTTTGAGATACGCCAATGTCCTCATAGACCCTTATGGCACATTGGACAGAGACACTGCATACCAATTTTCAGAGCGATCAGACCAACAATTGCATAGTTATAGTCATTTTCATGTTTTTTCCACCTTATAGCGCCACCAAGTGGTCAAGCCCCGCAATTGTTTTGATTTGACCAAAGATTGAGCTTGTACATATGTGTACCGAGTTTGGTGATGATATGTCATTCAGTTCAAAAGTTATAGCCATTTTAGTAAAAATGGCCCCGCCTCTTTCGAACGTTTTGGCGCCCCTTTGCGATCGTGAGTCAAAATTTCAACTTTTTTTTGATAATTATTGATCTTCACTCTCCAGAGAACATTTCTGCACTGGTTTGGTTCCGATTGGTCGAAAAACCTAGGACTAGTTCGCAAAAGTAGGGTTTTAACAAATTTCAAAATGGCGGAAAAATTTGCATACCGGAAATGAAATCAGAGATAGCCATTTTGTTTTGATTGAGCCAATGATTCCAATGATATAAGACACTTCAGTGTTCGACAAACGGTTTAGGAGTTATGATCGATTTCACAATTTTGTTCGCTGTAGCGCCACCTATAGGCCGATTGGGGTGAGTCTTTGTCAGAACGTCCCCTCAGGGAGATCTACCTTCTGGCCAAGTTTCAGCTCTCTAGGCCTTACGGTTTGGTCTGCACGATCAGTTTTAGCGGAAAAGAATAATAATAATAATCCTGACAATTACAATAGGGTTTCAGCACTGCGTGCTCGAACCCCTAAATATAGCTGCAAGCAGCAATTACCGGGGTTCGAGCATATAAGGCCTTTCAGGTGGTATGCAAAGTTGTTCAGAATGAGGGGATATATCATACAGATGTAAGTGTAAGATCTAGTGTTTGTGTGAATAGATGAGCATTTTTTAACAATTTGAGACCATTTACCATAGAAATCTTGTTTTTAAAGCCTTTTTAACTGTTATTGCGCCACCTATGCTCCGATCTCCATGAAACTTTGCATGCTTGTTAAGAATCATCTGACACATGTTTTCACCAATTTTCGTAAAGTTTAGAGTTTTTGTTTAGGCTTTATAGGCTTTTGGGTATATGTGGCCGTGCCCCTTTTCTAAATGACCCCGTTATAGCTACCCAAAGGACAAAATTCAACATTTTTTTGATAATTATTGATCTAGAGAATCTGGAGAACTGCGCTGCAGTGGTTTGATCGAGATTGAGCGGAAAACCTAGGACTAGTTCGCAAAAGTAGGTTTTTCACATATTTGTGAATAATTAATGAACGGTTTGATTGACAGCAATGGTTCTTGAGGCAAAGTTGCTCAGCATGAGGAGATCTATCCAATGATATGCAAATTGTGTGGATGTGTGAAACACCACGTGATTACAGAGCCATAAAACTCGTTAGCGCAAACTAGTGGCCGATTTTTTTCAAAATTCTTACAGACCTTTAGGGCCATGAGTCGAACATGCCCAGTGAGTTTCGTTCCGATCGGCCTCCGTTAACCTTGTCTAATAGGTGCTCAAACTTCATTGGTCGATGGCGGCCATGTTTTTTTAGATACGCCAATGTCCTCATAGCCCCTTATGTCACATTGGACAGAGACACTGCATACCAATTTTCAGGTTGATTGGACTGACGGTTGCGAAGTTATAGCCATTTTTATGTTTTTTCTCTATTATAGCGCCACCAAGTGGTCAAGCTCCGCAATTTTTTGGATTTGACCAAAGGCTGAGATTTTACATATATGTTCCGAGTTTGGTGATGATATGTCATTCTGTTCCAAAGTTATAGCCATTTTACTAAAAGTGGCCCCGCCTCTTTTGAACGTTTTGGCGCCCCTTTGCGACTGTGAGTCAAAAGTTTAACTTTTTTTTGATAATTATTGATCTAGGGAGTCTGGAGAACTGTGCTGCACTGGTTTGATCGAGATTGAGTGAATAACCTAGGACTAGTTCGCAAAAGTAGGTTTTTCACATATTTGTGAATATGTAATAAACGACTTGATTGACAGCAGTGGTTCTTGAGGCAAAGTTGCTCAGCATGAGGAGATCTATCATATGGTATGAAGTTTTAGTGTTTCTGTGATTATATGAGCATGTTACAGCAATTTAAGGCAATTTAATTTTGAAATTTCGTGTTGTTGAAGCCTTTTTAACTGTCATAGCGCCACCTATGGTCCAATCTCCATGAAATTTTACATGCTTCTTAAGAGTCATCTGACACATGTTTTCACCAACTTTTGTAAAGTTTTGAGTTTTTGTTTAGGTTTTATAGGCTTTTGGGTATATGTGGCCCCGCCCCTTTTCTAAATGACCCCGTTATAGCTACCCAAAGGACAAAATTCCACATTTTTTTGATAATTATTGATCTAGAGAGTCTGGTGAACTGCGCTGCAGTGGTTTGATCGAGATTGACCGAAAAACCTAGGACTACTTCGCAAAAGTAGGTTTTTCACATATTTGTGAATAATTAGTGAACGGTTTGATTGACAGCAATGGTTCTTGAGGCAAAGTTGCTCAGCATGTGGAGATCTATCAAATGATATGCATATTGTGTGGATGTGTGAAACACCACGTGAGTGAGGCACCTTACAGAGGCAAAAAAGTCGTTAGCGCCAACTTTTGGCCGATTTGTTTCAAAATTCTTACAGACCTTTAGGGCCATGAGTCAAACATGCCCAGTGAGTTTCGTTCTGATTGACCTTCGTTAACCTTGTCTAATAGGTGCTTAAACTTCATTGGCCAATGGTGGCCATGTTTTTTGAGATACGCCAATGTCCTTATAGACCCTTATGGCACATTGGACAGGGACACTGCATACCAATTTTCAGGTCGATCGGACAAACGATTGCATAGTTATAGTCATTTTTATGTTTTTTCAGGCTTATAGCGCCACCAAGTGGTAGAACTGTACAATTTTTTTTTATTTGACCAAAGATTGAACTTGTACATAGGTTTCCCAAGTTTGGTGAAGATATCTCATTTGGTTCATGAGTTATAGCCATTTTAGTAAAAATGGCCCTCCACCTGACAAACTTTTTGGGGCCCTTTCACAATGATGAGTCGAAATTTCAACTTTTTTTTGATAATTATTGATATTCACTGTCCAGAGAACATTTCTGCACTGGTTTGGTTCCAATCGGGCGAAAAACCTAGGACTAGTTCGCAAAAGTAGGTTTCAGATATAATGCCATTTTGCGGAAAAACGGTACGTCCTAGAGCACAAATCGCACCTGTCCACTTTTGTGCGTATTGACCCAAGGATTGCAACGATGTAAAGTTTTTGAGTCTACGACAAAAATTGTACAAGCTAGGGCCAAAAATGTAAAAAAAATTAGTTTTTTGTGCTGTAGCGCCACCTTTAGGCCGATTTGGGCGAGACTTTGTCAGAACGTCCCCACGGGGCGCTCTACCTTTTGCCCAAGTTTCAGCTCTCTAGGCCTTACAGTTTAGTCTGCACGATCAGTTTTAGCGGAAAATAATAATAATAATAATAATAATAATAAATATAGCTGCAAGCAGCAATTACCGGGGTTCGAGCATTTAAGGCCTTTAAGGTGGTATGCAAAGTCGTTCAAAATTTGGAGATTTGTCATATGATATAAAGATCTAGTGTTTGTGTGAATATATGAGCATTTTTTAAATAATTTGAGACCATTTACCATAGAAATCCTGTCTTTTTGAAGCTTATAGAGCCATCTATGGTCTGATCTCCATGAAACATTTCATGATTGTTAAGAGTCATCTGACACATGTTCTCACCAATTTTCATAACATTTTGAGTTTTCGTTTAGGTTTTATAGGCTTTTGAGTATATGTGGCCACACCCCTTTTGAAAATGACCCTGTTATAGCTAACCGAAGGACAAATTTCAACATTTTTTTGATAATTATTGATCTAGAGAGTCCAGAGAATATTACTGCCATGGTTTGATCGAGACTGAGTGAAAACCCTAGGACTAGTTCACAAAAGTAGGTTTTTAACATAATTGTGAATATTTAATGAACGATTTGATTGACAGCAATGGTTCTTGAGGCAAAGTTGTTCATCATGAGGAGATCTATCAAATGATATGAAGATCTAGTGTTTGTGTGGATATAAGTGCATTTATTTAGCCATTTGAAGCCATTTACCATACACAGCTTATGTTTTTGAAGTCTTTTTAACTGTTATAACGCCACCTATGTTCCGATCTTCACAAACCTTTGCATGCTTATTAAGAGTCACCTGACACATGATCTCACCAATTTTTGTAAATTTTTGAGTTTTTGTTTAGGATTGATAGGCTTTTGGGTATATGTGGCCATGCCACTATTGTAAATGGCCCCATTACAGCTAACCAAAGGACAAAATTCAACATTTTTTTGATAATTATTGATCTAGAGAGTCCAGAGAATATGACTGCAGTGGTTTGATCGAGATTGAGTGAAAAACCTAGGACTAGTTCGCAAAAGTAGGTTTTTCACATATTTGTGAATAATTAATGAACGATTTGATTGACAGCAATGGTTCTTGAGGCAAAGTTGTTCATCATCAGGAGATCTATCAAATGATATGCATATTGTGTGGATGTGTGAAACACCACGTGATTACAGAGGCAAGAAAACTCGTTAGCACCAACTAGTGGCAGATTTCTTTCAAAATTCTTACAGACCTTTAGGGCCATGAGTCGAACATGCCCAGTGAGTTTCGTTCCGATCGGCCTCTGTTAACCTTGTCTAATAGGTGCTCAAATTTCATTGGCTGATGGCAGCCATGTTTTTTGAGATACGCCAATGTCCTCATAGACCCTTATGGCACATTGGACAGAGACACTGCATACCAATTTTCAGATCGATCAGACCAACAATTGCATAGTTATAGTCATTTTCATGTTTTTTCCACCTTATAGCGCCACCAAGTGGTCAAGCCCCGCAATTGTTTTGATTTGACCAAAGATTGAGCTTGTACATATGTGTACCGAGTTTGGGGATGATATGTCATTCCGTTCAAAAGTTATAGCCATTTTAGTAAAAATGGCCCCGCCTCTTTCGAACGTTTTGGCGCCCCTTTGCGATCGTGAGTCAAAATTTCAACTTTTTTTTGATAATTATTGATCTTCACTCTCCAGAGAACATTTCTGCACTGGTTTGGTTCCGATTGGTCGAAAACCCTAGGACTAGTTCGCAAAAGTAGGTTTTTAACAAATTTCAAAATGGCGGAAAAATTTGCATACCGGAAATGAAATCAGAGATAGCCATTTTGTTTTGATTGAGCCAAGGATTCCAATGATATAAGACACTTCAGTGTTCGACAAACGGTTTAGGAGTTATGATCGATTTCACAATTTTGTTCGCTGTAGCGCCACCTATAGGCCGATTGGGGTGAGTCTTTGTCAGAACGGCCCCTCAGGGAGCTCTACCTTCTGGCCAAGTTTCAGCTCTCTAGGCCTTACGGTTTGGTCTGCACGATCAGTTTTAGCGGAAAAGAATAATAATAATAATCCTGACAATTACAATAGGGTTTCAGCACTGCGTGCTCGAACCCCTAAAAATCCTTACAATTACAATAGGGTTTCAGTGCTACGCACTCGAACCCCTAAATATAGCTGCAAGCAGCAATTACCGGGGTTCGAGCATTTAAGGCCTTTAAGGTGCTATGCAAAGTTGTTCAAAAGATTTGTCATATGATATGAAGATCTAGTGTTTGTGTGAATATATGAGAATTTTTTCAGCAATTTGAGACCATTTACCATAGAAAACCAGTGTTTTTGAAGCTTATAGCGCCACCTATGGTGTGATCTCCATGAAACATTGCATGCTGGTTAAGAGTCATCTGACACATGTTGTTACCAATTTTCAGAAAGTTTTGAGTTTTTGTTTAGGTTTTATAGGATTTTGCGTATATGTGGCCACCCCCATTTTGTAAATGACCCCGTTATAGCTAACCAAAGGACAAAATTCAAATTTTTTTTGATAATTATTGATCTAGAGAGTCCAGAGAATATTACTGCAGTGGTCTGCTCAAGATCGAGTGAAAAACCTAGGACTAGTTCGCAAAAGTAGGGTTTTAACATATTTGTGAATATTTAATGAACGACTTGAATGACAGCAATGGTTCTTGAGGCAAAGTTGTTCATCATGAGGAGATCTATCAAATGATATGAAGATCTAGTGTTTGTGTGAATATATGAGCATTTATTTAGACATTTGAAGCCATTTACTATACACAGGTTGTGTTTTTGAAGCCTTTTTAACTGTTATAGCGCCACCTATGGTCCGATCTGCACGAAACTTTGCATGCTTGTTAAGAGTCATGTGACACATGTTGTTACCAATTTTCAGAAAGTTTTGAGTTTTTGTTTAGGTTTTATAGGCTTTTGGATATATGTGGCCACGCCCCTTTTCTAAATGACCCCGGTATAGCTAACCAAAGGACAAAATTCCACATTTTTTTGATAATTATTGATCTAGAGAGTCCAGAGAATATGACTGCAGTGGTTTGATCGAGATTGAGTGAAAAACCTAGGACTAGTTCGCAAAAGTAGGTTTTTCACATATTTGTGAATAATTAATGAACGGTTTGTTTGACAGCAATGGTTCTTGAGGCAAAGTTGCTCAGCATTTTGAGATCTATCAAATGATATGCATATTGTGTGGATGTGTGAAACACCACGTGATTACAGAGGCAAGAAAACTCGTTAGCACCAACTAGTGGCCGATTTCTTTCAAAATTCTTACAGACCTTTAGGGCCATGAGTCGAACATGCCCAGTGAGTTTCGTTCCGATCGGCCTCTGTTAACCTTGTCTAATAGGGGCTCAAATTTCATTGGCTGATGGCAGCCATGTTTTTTGAGATACGCCAATGTCCTCATAGACCCTTATGGCACATTGGACAGAGACACTGCATACCAATTTTCAGATTGATCGGACCAACAATTGCATAGTTATAGTCATTTTCATGTTTTTTCCACCTTATATTGCCACCAAGTGGTCAAGCCCCGCAATTTTTTTGATTTGACCAAAGATTGAGCTTGTACATATGTGTACCGAGTTTGGTGATGATATGTCATTCCGTTCAAAAGTTATAGCCATTTTAGTAAAAATGGCCCCGGCTCTTTCGAACGTTTTGGCGCCCCTTTGCGACCGTGAGTCAAAATTTCAACTTTTTTTTGATAATTATTGATCTTCACTCTCCAGAGAACATTTCTGCACTGGTTTGGTTCCGATCGGTCGAAAAACCTAGGACTAGTTCGCAAAAGTAGGTTTTTAACAAATTTCAAAATGGCGGAAAAATTTGCATACCGGAAATGAAATCGGAGATAGCCATTTTGTTTTGATTGAGCCAAGGATTACAATGATATAAGGCACTTGAGTCTAGGACAAATGGTCTAGGAGTTATGAGGGCCTTCGCGTCTTTGATCACTGTAGCGCCACCTTTAGGCCAATTTGGGAGAGACTTTGTCAGAACGTCCCCACGGGGAGCTCTACGTTCTGGCCAAATTTCAGCTCTCTAGGCCTTACGGTTTGGTCTGCACGATCAGTTCTAGCGGAAAATAATAATAATAAAAAAAATCCTTACAATTACAATAGGGTTTCAGTGCTACGCACTCGAACCCCTAAATATAGCTGCAAGCAGCAATTACCGGGGTTCGAGCATTTAAGGCCTTTGAGGTGGTATGCAAATTTGTTCAGAATGAGGTGATATATCATACAGACAGAAGTGTAAGATCTAGTGTTTGTGTGAATAGATGAGCATTTTTAACAATTTGAGGCCATTTACCATAGAAATCTTGTTTTTAAAGCCTTTTTAACTGTTATAGCGCCACCTATGCTCCGATCTCCATGAAACTTTGCATGCTTGTTAAGAATCATCTGACACATGATTGCTCCAATTTTCATAACGTTTTGAGTTTTTGTTTAGGTTTTATAGGCTTTTGGATATATGTGGCCACTCCCCTTTTCTAAATGACCCCGTTATAGCTAACCAAAGGACAAAATTCAACATGTTTTTGATAATTATTGATCTAGAGAGTCCAGAGAACATTACTGCAGTGGTTTGATCGAGATTGAGTGAAAAAACTAGGACTAGTTCGCAAAAGTAGGTTTTTCACATATTTGTGAATAATTAATGAACGGTTTGATTGACAGCAATGGTTCTTGAGGCAAAGTTGTTCATCATGAGGAGATCTATCAAGTGATATGCATATTGTGTGGATGTGTGAAACACCACGTGATTACAGAGGCAAGAAATTCGTTAGCGCCCACTAGTGGCCGATTTCTTTTAAAGTTCTTACAGACCTTTAGGACCATGAGTCGAACATGCCCAGTGAGTTTTGTTCCGATCGGCCTCAGTTAACCTTGTCTAATAGGTGCTCAAAATTCATAGGTCGATGGCGGCCATGTTTTTTGAGATACGCCAATGTTCTCATAGACCCTTATTGCACATTGGACAGAGACACTGCATACCATTTTTCAGGTTGATTGGACTGACGGTTGCGACGTTATAGCCATTTTTATATTTTTTCTCTATTATAGCGCCCCCAAGTGGTCAAGCTCCGCAATTTTTTGGATTTGACCAAAGGCTGAGCTTTTACATAAGTGTTCTGAGTTTGGTGATGATATGTCATTCTGTTCCAAAGTTATAGCATTTTTACTAAAAGTGGCCCCGCCTCTTTTGAACGTTTTGGCGCCCCTTTGCGACTGTGAGTCAAAAGTTTAACTTTTTTTTCATAATTATTGATCTAGGGAGCCTGGAGAACTGAGCTGCAGTGGTTTGATCGAGATCGAGTGAATAACCTAGGACTAGTTCGCAAAAGTGGGTTTTTCACATATTTGTGAATATGTAATAAACGACTTGATTGACAGCAATGGTGCTTGAGGCAAAGTTGCTCAGCATGAGCAGATCTATCATATGGTATGAAGTTCTAGTGTTTCTGTGATTATATGAGCATGTTATAGCAATTTAAGGCAATTTACTTTTGAAATTTCGTGTTGTTGAAGCCTTTTTAACTGTCATAGCGCCAACTATGGTCCCATCTCCATGAAATTTTACATGCTTGTTAAGAGTCATCTGACACATGTTTTCTCCAACTTTTGTAAAGTTTTGAGTTTTTGTTTAGGTTTGATAGGCTTTTGGGTATGTGTGGCCACGCCCCTTTTCTAAATGACCCCGTTATAGCTACCCAAAGGACAAAATTCCACATTTTTTTGATAATTATTGATCTAGAGAGTCTGGAGAACTGCGCTGCAGTGGTTTGATCGAGATTGAGCGAAAAACCTAGGACTAGTTCGCAAAAGTAGGTTTTTCACATATTTGTGAATAATTATTGAATGATTTGCTTGACAGCAATGGTTCTTGAGGCAAAGTTGCTCAGCATGTGGAGATCTATCAAATGATATGCATATTGTGTGGATGTGTGAAACACCACGTGAGTGAGGCACATTACAGAGGGAAAAAACTCGTTAGCGCCAACTAGTGGCCGATTTGTTTCAAAATTCTTACAGACCTTTAGGGCCATGAGTCAAACATGCCCAGTGAGTTTCGTTCCGATCGGCCTCCGTTAACCTTGTCTAATGGGTGCTCAAACTTCATTGGCCGATGGCGGCCATGTTTTTTGAGATACGCCAATGTCCTCATAGACCCTTATGGCACATTGGACAGAGACACTGCATACCAATTTTCAGGTCGATCGGACTAACGATTGCATAGTTATAGTCATTTTATTGTTTTTCAAGCTTATAGCGCCACCAAGTGGCAGAGCTGTGCAATTTTTTTTATTTGACCAAAGATTGAGCTTGTACATAAGTGTGTCAAGTTTCGTAACGATATGCCATTTGGTTCCTGAGTTATAGCCATTTTAGTAAAAATGGTCCTCCACCTGACAAACTTTTTTGGGCCCCTTCGCAACGATGAGTCAAAATTTCAACTTTTTTTTGATAATTATTGATATTCAGTGTCCAGAGAACATTTCTGCACTGGTTTGGTTCCGATCTGGCGAAAAACCTAGGACTAGTTCGCAAAAGTAGGTTTCGGACATTCGGCCATTTTGCGGAAAAACCGGGCTTCGTACGAAAAATCTGCGCCAGTGCACTTTTGTGCGTATTGACCCAAGGATCGCAACGATGTAAATTTTTTGAGTCTACGACAAGAATTGTACGAGCTAGGGCCAAAAATGCGAAAAAAGTTAGTTTTTTGCGCTGTAGCGCCACCTTTAGGCCGATTTGGGCGAGACTTTGTATCTGAGTAGCGAGCAAGACTACTACGATCTGACCAAGTTTCAGCTCTCTAGGCCTTACGGTGTGGGCTGCACGATCAGTTTTACCGGAGAAGAATAATAATAATAAAAAT
>VONZ01003715.1:0-17423 GCA_012976165.1 Labeo catla | reverse complement strand
CTAATATGATCTGAGGAAATGTTTATTTTACTGTCATTTAATCTTATTTCATGCTTCGTGGAACTGCATTCAAAGTTATTTCCCTTTTTTTTCACACAAGAGTTTTCTATGTAGTTTTCACATATGTGTGTTGTTGTAATGCATCTGACCCTACAGCAAAACTGGAGACAAAATGGTTAAACATTAAAAAAATAAAATAAATGTATATGAACAAACATGAACTGTTTCCTTTTTTTTCTATGTAATCAATTATTAGCTCCATACAAATATTATGATTCTTGTTCACAGTTGAAATATTTAGTTAAATCTAAATCTTTAAAATTTGATAAGAACAATAAAGCCCTTAAGCTGACTTCTCTCTTGGATTTGTATAAATTGATTTAAAAGGACATTTTGTTGTATTTTATTTATTTTTAATGCATTTTAATTTATTTACTTTGTTTTTCATTTCTGTTTTAGTTTTGTTTATTTTGATGATGTATTTTTTTTGTTCTATTTTTAGTTATGGGCTGAACAAGACTGGAATGTGATTATGTCCCTTGTTTGTTTGTAAAGTTGATGCAATTAAAAAAACGGATGATTGAAAATGTAACAAATGCTCTGGAGTTGTTATAATTGGAATCACTTCACATTTGCATACACATAGCATTGAAAACAAATCTCAGTGGTATTGATCGCTTTTACAAATCTCTGATTTATCCTTCGAATCAATCCTTAATTTTATTACTTGAATATGTTTTCGGTGTCGACACTCGTTTTACTCGTTTAAACGGGACTTTTATTTTGGTGCGGTGATGTGACGTCACGAGGCTGCGCCGCACACCTTCGACTGTGCTTCGACTGGAAAAAGGTGCGTTTTTAAAGTTTGTTTTTAAATGTTTAAATGAATGCAGCCCGTTTTTTGTAGTGGTCTTTTAAATGAGCTGTGTATTTTCGTAAGTCACACTGATGTGTTTACTCAGGTCGATGAACACAGTGTTTATGAGCGCATCATCAGAAAACATGAGTCTCATTTCACTCCAGACACACTGAAGCACTTCATCAGAAACACTGATCACTGCTCAGTAATGAGACACAAACTGAGCTTTTTAACTCAGATTAATTGAAACAAATGCTTCTCAAAATGATTCACTGTTTGTAAACCAGTGTAAATTCAACAAGAACAACAACACAAGCGTCTGTAATGAGCACTTTACAAACACACTAACAATGTTTTCATGAAAGACTAATGCAGTAAATATAATCCACAAATCAATACACACCAGATGTACATCACACATACCTGAGTATTAACTGTGTGTGTGATCTGTTCTTCTATTAATGTGCAGTGCTAGTTGTGAGTGTTTTTGTGTAATCAGGTGATTTGAGTCCATGAACTGTGACTGTGACTGACTCCCTTACTAGTGCACTGACTACTGAACTAGGGAGCTGATTGAGACGCACACACACATTTAGTTTGTTCATTATTCTCATCTTAAACACACAGAAAAACTCCTGCTGAAGAGACTGAGATCCACTTAAAGATGGCGTTTATTAAAGACGAGAGTGAAGACGTGAAGATTGAAGAAACATTCAGAGTCAAACATGAAGATACTGAAGAACAACAAACAAAGATGGAGTTTATTAAAGATGAGAGTGAAGACGTGAGGATTAAAGTCAAACATGAAGACACTGAGGAACAAACAGGTTGGTTTCATTCTCAAAGTCTTTCTTCATGAGTCTCTTTAGTGTGTTTACTACATGTAACTCGTGACAAAATGAATGACGTTGCAAGAAAAGAAAAATAATAAAAGAATAGCCAAAATAATTATTTTGTGTAACATTAAACCCATATCTACAGCTCAGTTAAAAAGCAATGAAAATAATTCATTTATATCACTGAATTATGTGAGAGTGTGTAACTCTACTAGAGAGTATCTGTGGTTCAGACTGTGGTTAAACTGTAGTTTGTTGTTGTTGTGATGTGTTGATGAGGGCTCTTTGCCCAGTTGCATAAAGAACCTGAAGTTTTTCCCTTAAGTATAAAACTTAAGACATGATTTAAGGGTGTTGCATATAATCGCTTAAACACTTCCTTTACTAAAGGGAAACCGTTAAGTGTTTTACGACAGCGACTCAAGGTTTGCAGTTAAAAATTCTACATGGACACGTTATTTGTTAATGCAGATAGCGGTGTAAGTTTTCACAGAAAACAACATAACACGGATAAGGAGAACAAAAAAAGAAAATCAAATATAAACGAGAAAGACCAAGCGAGACGGAAACTCAAACTGACAATTCACTCAAAACGAAAAATTCTGAAAAATCATTTTATTGAGTTTCTGAGGTGATGTGAACATTATGAATCGCTGAACTCCATCATGTTGTGTATATTTCATTCATACTCGAAGCCGGAGGGCGCTCTTGTGCTGAAAATCCAATCCGGACTCATAGAAGCATGTTATGATGGAATACAGCAGTAATCGCTGCAGCTAAACTGAAACATAAGCACAATAAACACACGATTATGACAATATACGGTTTATGTGTGTTTTTCAAATCATATCGAGGAAATATGTAGGAAAATACAGGAATAAAATATAGAATATAAATTGAGGTATGATGTGTGAATGTAATTTGATCAGTGGTTATATGTGAATAAAGGCCTTAATTAAAATCTGTTTAACATATAAAGACGCCGATCGTGGATTGAATCAGCGCGCTGTGAAACACTTAAGGTGACATTCTCCATACCTTATGTTAAATGACAGCTAAAGGGCTTTATACAACACTTAAAGCGTTTTAAGGGATACTTAAGAGAAATTCTAAGGATTTTTGACGTTTCAACTAAAGAAACTCTTAAGATTTAAGGGATATTTTATGCAGCGCCCATAAGTGTAAGGGAAACTTAAGGGAAAATTACATTTAAGGTGCTTTATGCAACCGGGCTCCGATCTTCATTCCTCACTTAATATCTGAGATGATTCGAAAGACGCCGGTAACTGATCTCTGGCTGATTTAGTTCCTCGTATGAATTTGCAGGTTTGATTAAAATACCTGCATTTTGTCGTCTTAAGATTAGTCTGCGTTCTCTTGTTCCCTGGAAAGGGCAGATGTGTCGATGCTCAAAACATCGATCAGCAGTGCAGCGATTGGCTGGCAGCAATTTAAAGATTTGGAGGGTGTTCACTAAAATGAATATGATTGGTGTGGTGTAAGGTTCGGTGAGAGTATACTAGTCTCACAAGAAACAAGGTTTGTTAACAGCAACAGAGGAAGCAAAATTTACTTTTTTTTTTTCTTTTATTTTAGCAAAATTCTCTCCTCTTGGCTTTTGAGTTCCTCCAACATTTTTCTTCATAGATCCTCGTTTTGTACTTGTAATTCATGACCGGTTTGTCACTCCTCACCAGATCTTACGCTACACCTACAATCCTACGTCATCCGCCGGAGCAGTGTTCTGTAGTGAATGTGTGCATGACAGCGGAGGAAACGCCAGCATCTGCAGCCGCCTCCAAAACATTTTCATGGCCCCATTTTGTTGTATGAAAATCTAAACATGTAATATGTTGGGATGCACTGAAATGGAAATTCTGGGCTGAAACCAAAAATGCTTCGTAATATTTATTTACTATTTTATTAAGTAATATAAAATAATTTCGTGAGACGTTTTTAATTTAACTCAAATTTAATGATACCAGAATTAAAAAACACAAGCCAATAAAATAACAACGCTTCTACTGAAAGTAAAACAATAAAATTTGATAGAAAATATTATATATGTTTTTTTTTTTTTTTCTGCTCATATTTTTAGATTTAGGTTTTTAGATTTAGAAAATGCCAATGAACATAGTCCCTGCTTTAAAAAATGCACAGAAGCTCAAAAAACAGTTGGTGTTGTCCAGTGAAAACACTGAAAGCAGGAAAGTTCAGTCAGTGTCAGGGAAGCTCAGCTGTACATTCATCATCAGTAAGTTACAATAACAACGCCTGGTGTTTATCCGAGAAAATGACACAAACCGTCCAGTGTTAGGCCTACATTTCAGTGAAAATGAATGGCAGGTAATATGCAGCTTTTGTGTGTTGAAACTAGGGATGCAACGATACCATTTTTTCAAAACCGATCCAGTCCGATACCAAAAATTCAGCCGATACCGATACCAGGCCGATATCAGTGGGGGTATTTCCATTTATTAAGCATTTAGTCACATACTTTATTTAATCACAAATCCCATATTTTTTTTATCTTACATTTAATTAGTCAATAACCAATAAAAGGGAAAGTTAACAAAATAATTATCTATTTTTCAGAATAAATAATGCTCCACAGCTTTTCATATATTGGTCAGACATCACGAATAGAAATTACAAATTACAAACTAAAATAAATAATTTTATATAAAGGCCAAATTTGATCATATAATACAATTTTAAGAGGTCGTTATCTGTCACCCAATCACTTAAAAAAAATCTTGCGTATTTTTTTTTTTTCCAGAACGAATCGAAACGAAAAACAATTCATTCTAGTCACAAATGCGTAAGGCATCGGATGGCTTAACATTATTTTAAAACGAATGAAAATCTGCACAATATGGAAAGCATTTCCAACCCTTATTTGAGCATGACAAGTGTTAATGACAAAAACTTTAAAATGAATTAAACTAAACTTATATAAACGTACAAATCTATTTTAAAATAATAATAATATTAGCCTGGAAGTTGGAACAAAAAATTAAAATAAGTCCTCTGTAACATCGTAACATCTCAGCACTCTAAATAGGCCTAGGCGCCAATAAAAATGAGTCTTTCTTAACAAATTAAATTAAGGTAAATTCTAAATTAGGATGGGAATTTGCATGACAATAACGAAATTAAGATAAAGGCTCCGCGGGACTTGCTTCACTGCTTCTCTCCACAATCCGCCTCAACACGACGGTGAATAGCATCTGAAATTTAATAAAAGAATAATGCCAATAGCCTATATACTCTACATTATGCATTTAAGACTCAATTAATATTTAGTTAGAATTTGAAAAACCTTTACTCACCAAGATTAGCCTACATGTTTTTGTGTGGAAGTTTATTGAATTCATGGCAGATGGCTTTAACACGGTCCTGTGCTCACTGATGCGCTGAACACCCTTTCACTGCTGCTGCTACTGGCTGGGATGCGCAGTACTGATCCGGCTAATTTTGCAAGTTTTGTAAATTTTTCCAAAATGTAATCACCAGAGGCAAGCCTCCGTTTCACCTCCTCACATCCATTTTCGCATCTTTCTTGTGCTAATCGAAACGCATCACATGACCGCTCATTTACTGCACAAGCCGGAGCGCAAGTCCGAGCCCGGCCGAGTCCATGTAAAATGATATAAATTAAGCCCGAACTCGACCGACCCCGTCGGGTCCCGTTGGGTTCGGGCAAAGATGTGTCTACTGTGTCTGTGTCTCTCTCCTGAGACAGAAAACATTTCAGAACTGAAACTGTTGGAATGACATCCTCGTTAACAACTAGTATAATTTGGGAGTCCCTAGTTTGGGCTGTGTCGCCCACTCACTACTTTGGCTTGGCAAATATTACAATTTGCAGTGCTACTAGCTGCTGTATCAAGAGTAAAATATTTACCGACATGTTTACCGCGCTGAGGTAGACTGTGCATGTAAAAGGTTCCCTCTGAACTCGCCTGTCACACTCACATAAGCAGCGCAACGTATTTTAAATGTAATTTATTTTTAAGGCAATATTTTAAAATAAATAATTGTGTTCTTATAGGAGTTATTATAGTTTTTACAGTAGACTATTATATTTTGCTATTCATTTAATGAAACTCTGGTAACGGTATCGAATTTGTATCGGTCACGCATCACCGATATCCGATCCATTCAAAAAGCTTGGATCGGCGTCGATACCAATCCAGAGTATCGGATCGATGCAACCCTAGTTGAAACCAGCAAAATTGTCAGGAAAGTGTAGAACACGGATTCACACGAGGTCACATCACACACCTGCATCTGCTGTGAACACAGAAAACAGAATAAAACTATATAGGCTACATGAAAAGAAATAAATGGGCCTGTACACAAAATATAATTCACTTAAATCATTAACAGCTTCACAAAACAAAAGATAAAATAGTGCTGAGTTTCAGATCACTGTAATGTGCTCCAAAGTTCACAGGAAAGCCTGTTTTCTTTATTTTGCAAAAACGTTATCATTTGAATGATGTTTTGCTTCTATCTAATGACCGTCCCACGTCGGTATGACCATAAATTAGGGGGTAACGTCTGCAGTGACCGCTCCGTGTCCTACAGAGTTCAGCTCCAACCTTAATCAAACACAACTGAAGCAGCTGATCGAGCTCTTAATCGTATGCTTCAATCTTCCAGACGGGTGTTGAGGTCAGAGCTGAACTCTGCAGGACGCCGGCCCTCCAGGGTCAAGTTCGGTGACCCCTGGCTTATGTGAAGGATGATATTTTATGTGGATAATGCGAGTGAAGAACAAAGACTATAGTTTACGTAATAAATCATATTTGAACATCCAGATATGTTGTAAATGGAGAGATGTGGACTGGTGCAGAATGAGAGAGATACGCTTCA
Source organism: Labeo catla (assembly GCA_012976165.1). NCBI lineage: Eukaryota > Metazoa > Chordata > Actinopteri > Cypriniformes > Cyprinidae > Labeo > Labeo catla. The sequence goes on along the minus strand of VONZ01003715.1, from coordinate 10,847 downwards.
GTTTCACTTTCAAATTAATTCGTTTCAGCTGGACATTTATATTTAGTCTAAATACAACATCAGAGGACTTGTTGTGGAGAGAAGGGAACTAAAATGGCCTAATTGTATTTGTAATGTTTGTAAATATTTAAAATTACGGTATTTGAGTCTACATTATTTCTTAATGTAATGGTAAAATGCGACAGACAGCATTACTAATTTGTGCTGTTTTTTTTCTTTTCAAACCCATAGGAGGAGCATTTTTTAATCCATGCTGCAAAGATTTTTAAATATCTCAAAAAAAAAAAACATTAATGTCTTTAAAGCGAAGCCAGTTTTTTTCTTTCATTAAATAAATTTGGCCAAAATATAGACAAAATGATGATGATGTTTTGGCTATGACAAGAAACCAAGACCACATTCTTGTTTTTTTTTTTTTTGCTTTTTTTTTCATTGAGCAAAGAAAACACTATATTTTATTGTTGTTATTATTATTATTATTGTTATAGACAAAGAAAAAGTTTTTAAAATAACTTCATTAACAGATATTATTTCTCTCGTTTCGAAAGGGAATAAAACACACAGAGAAACACAGAAACATTTAAATACCAATTCTGCTCGTAAACCAATCAAATTTAGTTTTGTTTTGGTTTTTAAGCCCTACTTCATGCAGTTGACCAATATCTGTATCAGAATCAGCCAATAATTCCAGCCAAAAAAAAAAAATCATACCCAGCATGCCTAGTTATTAATATTACTACTCATTTATTTAATATTGTATCTTTATTTACAAGTGAGTGACACAATTCCAGCTTTAATGAGCAACACCATTTGCGCCACCTGGTGGTGATTTGCTGAATGAGATTCAGATGTGACTGGGCTTGTGTTGATGTTTTACATGTCTAAAGGTGTTCATGTCTTTGTGGCATTAAACTGGCGTTAACATTTGTTTCTGTTCACTCTAGACCTGATGGCGCTGAAAGAGGAGAGTCTGAATGAAATGAAACAGAAAAATCAGAATGACAAATATCATGATCTCATGGCTGGAGAACAATCTTTGAATTACTCACAGACTTATAAAACAGAAACCACAAACCTGAAAGTCCAGATGAGTGTTTACACCGGAGAAAGAGCTTTCAGCTGCCAACACTGTGAAAGGAGATTCAGTCTAAAAGAAAGCCTTAAAAGCCACTTAAAAATCCACACTGGAGAGAATCTGTTCACGTGTCCTCAGTGTGGAAAGAGTTTTACACAGAGAAAAACCCTTAATGCCCACATGAGGATTCACACCGGAGAGAAACCTCACGCCTGCCAACTGTGTCCGATGAGCTTCACAAGAAAAGAAGGTTTTAAGACCCACATGAGAGTTCACACTGGACAGAGCCCTTTCACCTGCCAACAGTGTGGAAAGGGTTTTAATCGAAAACAAAGCCTTAAAGTCCACTTGAACATCCATGCTGGAGAGAAGCCATTCATGTGTCCTCAGTGTGGAAAGAGTTTCGCACAGAAAACAACCCTTAATATCCACATGAGAGTTCACACTGGAGAGAAACCTCACGCCTGTGAACTGTGTGAGAAGAGTTTCAGACACAAAGATCGTCTGAAGTCTCACATGACGCTTCACACTGGAGAAAGCCCTTACATCTGCCAACAGTGTGGAAAGAGTTTTAATCAAAAACGAAGCCTTAAATTCCACTTGAACATGCACACCGGAGAGAATCTGTTCACGTGTCCTCAGTGTGGAAAGAGTTTTACTCAGGAAAGAAACCTGAATATCCACATGAGGATTCACACCGGAGAGAAACCGTTCGTCTGCTCTCAATGTGGAAGGAGTTTCACACAGAAAAATAGTCTTGACGGCCACATGAGAGCTCACACCCGAGACAAACCGTTTGATTGTGATCAGTGTGGAAAGAGTTTGAGATGTAAATCACAGCTGATTTATCACATGAGGATTCACTCGGGAGAGAACTGCTCTGTATGTCATCTGTGTGGAAAGAGTTTCCAACGCAGGGTGAACCTCACGATTCACATGAGAGTTCACACCGGAGAGAAGCCGTACTCCTGCTCTCAGTGTGGAAAGAGCTTCACCGTTAAAGGAAACCTTAAGATTCACATGAGAGTTCACACCGGAGAGAGGCCTTACAAGTGTGATCAGTGTGACAAGACTTTCAAAAATAACACAAATATGAAGCAGCATATGCAAACTCATTCTGGAAATAAACTCCCGTTATCCACAGTGTGACAAGACGCTTCGAAAAAGGAGCAATTTCAGCAATCATCTGTGCGTTTACTCTGGAGAAAAACAATGCAGTTGTGTTCAGTGTAGTAAAAACATCACACTTAAACATATTAAAGTCATGTGAATGTCAGACCCTGTTTGTGTTCTTTTAAGAGTATCCTTATTATTCAGATTCAAGTGTTGATTTAAAAAGAAAACACATTTTGTGCTGTTTAAAAGCAAAGGTTCTGCTCGCTCTTTTGATGTACTGAATGTTCAGATGTTGAGACGACAAACGTGGGACTTTTTTGTGTGAAAATGTTCAAAAATGCTGTTTACTTTAAAAAATGCTTGGAGGGAAAGATTTTAAGTATAGTTCAAGTATAAAATCAAACATTTAAATAAGAATCTAATAGTATACTTAAAGTGCAAAAATAATATATAAGTAATAAATTATATAATATTAAGTGTACTTAAGAAAAATTAACTAAAACTACTTAAAGGGATACTTTGCCCAAAAATGAAAATTACCCCATGATATACTTACCCTCAAGGCATCCTAAGTGTGTATGACTTTCTTCTTTCAGATAAATCCAATCGGAGTTCAATCCAACCTGAACTATCGCTTACTAGTAGTTTAATGAGAATTAGTGATGGGAAGTTCAGATCATTTTACTGACTCGGACCTTTGAGTCGGCCTTTGAGCAAAATGAACGAATCTTTTTGAGTCATTTCGTTCATTTTTGCAAAATATAATTAAAATGTTACGTGTTGTTTCCCTAACACGTCTACTGCTTATACAAACACTGATCACACTACAAACAAGACAAAACTACAATGCTATAAGAAACAGAAAATATTCATTCATTGTTTATCTGGGTCTTTAGTCTATGATTCGCTCACCTCACCTCTTATCTGACAAGTTTTCGGGTTTGAGTCGTTCGTTCATCACGTGACAGCCCAATTAGCTTAACCAACGCAGTCTGATCTGGAAAAAGAATTGATTAGTTCATCTCTCGAGTCTTTGGGTTCGAGTCATTTGTTCATCACGTGACTCTCCATAAGATGAACGAACGACTCTAAAAACCGCAAGATTCGAAACAGGTGAACTAATTCCAGTACAGAACCTAATAGATGTTGAATGAATCACTCCCCGAGACGACTCGTTCTTCCCGAGTCACATTAAAGATTTGTTTAAAATGAATGAATCATTCAAGAACGACCCATCACTAATGAGAATGTACTTTAAAGTGACTCACTAGTCAATTGTCATGTATGTGCTGAATCAAAATAAATAAATCCACAAAGTGAAAATGCAGGAGTCAATGTGGCACAAACACGAAACGGGTCACGTTGGACCAAAGAGCTGAAGGAGACACACGACTTCAATAACCAAGGAGAAACAGAACAGGGGCCGTTCTGAGATGATCTGAAAGATGCCAGACCTTCTAATGGTGATCACTGATCTCTGGCTAATTTGGTTCTTAAATGAATTTGCAGACTTGATTAAAACACCTGGATTAAGTTGTCTGAGATTAGTGCGCAGATGTGTCCACTTGAAACTACAATCAGCAATGTAATGACAGTATAATAAAAAAAACACCTGACGAAAAACATGACGAATTTCTGGACCTTTGTAAGGAAACAGCCAAGCGAACTAAACTACATAAATGTAATAGATAAATGTGCACTGTTTTTATCTTATACTTGGTTCATTAATGTGTTGGCCTCGTTCTTGAAGCTGCGGTTGATTATTTGGCAACACTGGTCTTCATCCGTAAGGACGACCTCCTGACATCTCAATCAAACCACAGCGTTTCAGCGCTTTAGTCAGACTTCAAGACTGTTTGATCTCCTTCAAGAATCTGATGAAGATTCACACAGTCTCCTGATCTTCACCTCACAGTTTGGATATATTAAAGGTACTTTCTTCCCACAACTTTGACTTTTATTAATGTCATAAGAGATTAGTGTAGCCCTGTGATAGATCTCCTTATAGAGTTAGTGTTTTTAGTAAACTGGTTTTATTGCATCTTGTATCTAGAAAACAAACACACTCTTAATAAGTGCAGAAGAGGACTAAGATCTGAATCATATTTTGCCAAGTAAAGGAAATCATCAGATACATCTTTAATCTGTGTATTCTATATACAAAATTGCTCATGTAAAAGAACATTACTTCTAAAATCAATAAGATCAAACACATCCCACACATTACTTATAGAAGATGAACTTGTTAGTTTTCACAACGTCTCTGTTATTCCCTAGAGGACTATTCTGCAATTTATTCTGTTTAATCTTATCACTTGAATGTGTTTTCGCTGTGTAAACTCATTATTTGAGCGGGACTTTTATTTTGGTGTGGCGTCGTGACGTCACACGCCTGTGCCGCATTCCTTCATCTGAGACTCGGCTGAAGGAAGGTTCGTCTTTAACATTTAAAGTGTTGAAGTTAATGTAGCCCGGTTGCTTTATAGTGAACTTTGTAATGAATTGTTTTAGAGTGTGACACTGACGTGTGTATGAGTAAAGAAAGATGCGGTTCATTTCAGTCCTTACAGTGAATCAGATCATCACAAACACAGTCTGATCACTGTTTACACTGACACATATAACACATTCAAACACATTTACACACAAAGATTACAAAAGAGCTTTTCATGACCTGATGACAACTTCAAAACGTCTTGTCACATCAGTTAAAGTGAAAGTATGAGACTGATATGTAGGGTTAGTTACATTACATATGATCTGTATATATTTACATTAATTAGGGGGTTTGGGGGAGTGACTTTGGTCAAATGACATTTTTTCTTTAAGTTTATCAGAGTCTTAAGTGCTGCAATCACAGCAGACTGACCACAACAACACAAACACAAACACAAACATCTGTGATCACAACTAATACACTCACAGTGTTTTCATGAAAGTGTAATCCGTTAAATATAATCCACAAATCAATACATACCAAATGTACATCATAAATGGCTAATATTAAATGTTTGTATAATCTGTGTTAGAGCTGCACGAATTAATTGACAGTCATGATTGTTTTTGTTTAAAACAGAGATCACGATTCTGAACTAAACAAAATAATGTGTGACAAAATATTATCGCTGCAGCCTATTTAAATGAGTTAAACATTTTAATATATATGGTATAAAATATATTTAGTACACCAATTTTTATATTAAAATGATGAAAAAGTGTTTTGAACAAATGATTTAATAATTCACTCGTGAATATTTCACTTGTTTCGTTATTGCATGAATCGGCGTCTGATCAGGTGATTTGAGTCCATGAACTGTGACTGTGACTGACTCCCTTACTAGTGCACTGACTACTGAACTAGGGAGCTGATTGAGACGCACACACACATTTAGTTTGTTCATTATTCTCATCTTAAACACACAGAAAAACTCCTGCTGAAGAGACTGAGATCCACTTAAAGATGGCGTTTATTAAAGACGAGAGTGAAGACGTGAAGATTGAAGAAACATTCAGAGTCAAACATGAAGATACTGAAGAACAAACAGGTTGGTTTCATTCTCAAAGTCTTACTTTGTCATGGTGGTCTTTATTTTATTTATTGTACCACCGAAAACAAAGAAAGCACTAGTTTATCAATAAATGAAGTTAATGTGGCCTCCTTACAATTTTACACTGAATCATTCTTAATCATTACTTCTGCTGGCTGTGTAGGCAATTAAAAGCTCATTAGCATGATTGAAATGGTTTATTATTGAATGTGTGCTTAGTCTACTGATACTTAATATGAACAACTACTAGTCAACCAGAAACTAGTCAACTAGATAAAAGTTATAATTCACATGTGTGGATGGAGCGTCTCAAACTCCATCTCTGCATGTTGTTGTGAGTTTGAGTTTATTAAAACATTCATCTGGGAATGCAATCTGCGCCATTTCATCACATTTATGAAGATAAATCATTTCTAAACCTCTGAAAACACAGGAGAGTACATCAGTATCTTTCTCATTATGCGAACTGTTCATTACAATTTCAAAATAAGAGTTTAAACCCTTACTCTTAGCTTTGATGTCCACATATTCAAGAAATTACAGTTGCTGTAGCTTTACGTAGTGTCCACGTAAAGAGTGGGCACTCAGTGGACGTTTGAATTAAATATTAAACAAGGATTAGATCACGCAGTAAAGTGTAAAAACAATGGTCAGGCCATCGACGCCCTCTGCAGGCATTTGTTATAATGCGTAATGTACATTAGCTCGAGTGTTTATGCATTTCAACTGTTTAGTTTTTGATAGTTTATTTGAACTAATTATTATTGCCTCACTGTTATTATGTCTGTATTTTAAGTCATTTTAAAGGTTATTGTTCCCTTAGGTCTATTTTTATTCCCACAAAAAAAACATATTATAATTATACAATTACTTGATTAATCGTCACCATAATCGACTGAGTACTCGATTATACTTTTATACACAAATTCAGTCACTAGAAGTATTGACAAATATAAATGTACAAATATACAAGTAGAACACTGATATTATGGCGCTTTTCCACTGCATGGTTCCCTTAAATAGTAGCACCGATACTAAAATGTGACGTGTTCACATCAGGGCTGGAAATGCAGGGGGACGGAGTCCAGAGAGTGAATTTCAAGGGGGGACAGCGTTTCATTTCCAACTAGTTAGGCTTTTTGGGAAATGAAAGCGATTTCTATATTTACCCATTCAAAAGATTACGAGAGCGATCTCAGTTCTGCATATAAACATATCGCAATATAGGCCAAAAAACTAGCGGGATATTTGTGTCTATGTTTCATTGCGCAATGGCGTCTTTTGCCATAATACCTGCAGACTTCTCTGTCGATGTGCGTCCTGCTCCTCACAGCACAGATCGTGAAAGCAAACTGCAGTTTTTGTCAGTCATAATAACAAACAAAAAGTGTACAAACAATGTAAATAACAGATTCAATGTGCAGTGTAGAGAGCTTCATTAATTCAAATGCAAGTTTGTGAGATCACGATAGAATGAACGAAGTTCTCTACACTGCACATTCAATCTGTTATTTACATTGTCTCCACACTTTTTGTTCACTTCAGCTTTTTAAATGTATACAACCGTTTTAGACATTTTTGATTTTATACAAAAAATTAATCTTAAGTGATTTTGTAAAAGTTTATAAATCAAATATTTTGTAAGCGTATAAAGTCCTTACCAATGTAATGCAACCTTTTAAAAAACGTTTTTGGAAAGTGTAAACTATTAAATATAATCTACAATTCCTCCAAATCTCAGGTGAAAATTGCCAAGTATTCAAAAATGTCAATTATTTGTAAAAGCAATAATGCCTTGTAAATAGTGCTAAATGTCTCACTGTGCATTGCTCTTCATGTTATAGTGGAGACTTTGCTTACACATCTGCACTTTACTAGAGAACACACACTAACTTCAGATACTCAGCAGTTTGATTCCTAATTGTTTTTGTCACACAGTAAATGTTTAACTGTCCATCTGAATTAAAATGTATGACTTTGTAAATCAATTAAAATAAAATAAACCTCTTCCTGTGTCTCCCTGATCAAATGTACCTGATTGGGGTCATCAGCTCATTCACAGACAACAAGACCTGAAATGTACAGAAACATTGAAGACTCCTGGACTAAAGCAGCACACGTGACAAATAACTGGAACTATTTGACAGAAATTAGACAAAAACTAATCAGAGATGTAGCGATTAGTTCACCCAAAAATGAAAATTAGCCCATGATTTACTCAGCCTCAAGCCATCCTAGATGTATATGATTTTCTTCTTTCAGACGAATACAATCAGAGTTACAAAAGGATCCTGGCTTTGTCAAGCTTTGTAATGGCAGTGAATGGCTGTTATTTTTCAATAGTCCAAAAGAAGTCCAATAAAGTGCATCCGTCCCTAATAAAAAGTGCCTCTCACGGCTCCAGGGGTGAATAAAGACCTGATGACATAAGATGTCGGCGTAGTTCTTGACTAATTCGTGTTTTTTTAATTTTTTTTAAATCATATTTTGTATTACTCACTTTACATCAAATCATGCAGGGTTGAAAACACCAATTCAGGGAGATTCACCGCACATGATATACAGACAAAAAACAGATATTAACTCAAAGGATTCATTAACCAATCGTTTTAGTTTTAATAAAGCATCCTCATGTTTATTTTTCTCAGTTAACCATGAATATGTTAGTCATTTCTTTTTCTTATATATTATTATACATATTCTTATAACACAAGAACATATAAATAGAGTGCTCTAACATTTTAATTAATACAAAGGAAAGATTTAATAAAAAGACAATATTGTAATTAATGGACATTATAGTTTTCATTATAGCAGAGATGTGTCACAAAAGGACAGATAATAAGTATGTGTGACCTGCTGAAATGCATCAACAAATTATTACTTAATATAAGATTCAGACCTTTCATTAATGTGACATAATGGTGCCATAATATGCATTAAAACTAGGCCTGTATCACTCATAATCCATCATTTATATTGTTTTATTGTTATGACATCTGCACACCTGTTTAAATATAATCTACTATAATCAAAAATACTGGCTGGTACTGTACAGTAAATGTAAATGTTAATGCAATTAAATGTTACAATGCATTATTATTGTTGTTATTAACATCACCGCTGATTTAATTATTTTATTTTTATTTACAAGTGAAAATGTCACAATTCCAGCTTTATTGAGCAATACAGTTTGCGCCACCTGGTGGTGATTTTGCGAAAGTGTGATCTTGCGGCAGCGGTATACACAGTGGTATTAGGCATTTTGGTTGACTACCTACTGTACGTGTTGTTGGACTTGATGTTTTACATGTCATTAAAATATTTGTGGCATTAAACTGGTGTTAACATTTGTTTCTGTTCACTCTAGACCTGATGGCGCTGAAAGAGGAGAGTCTGAATGAAATAAAACAGAAAAATCAGAATGACAAATATCATGATCTCATGGCTGAAGAACAATCTTTGACTTACTTACAGACTTATAAAACAGAAACCACAAACCTGAAAGTCCAGATGAGTGTTTACACCGGAGAAAGAGCTTTCAGCTGCCAACACTGTGAAAGGAGATTCAGTCTAAAAGAAAGCCTTCAAAGCCACTTAAAAATCCACACTGGAGAGAATCTGTTCACGTGTCCTCAGTGTGGAAAGAGTTTTACACAGAGAAAAACCCTTAATGCCCACATGAGGATTCACACCGGAGAGAAACCTCACGCCTGCCAACTGTGTCCCATGAGCTTCACACGGAAAGAAGGTTTTAAGACCCACATGAGAGTTCACACTGGACAGAGCCCTTTCACCTGCCAACAGTGTGGAAAGGGTTTTAATCGAAAACAAAGCCTTAAAGTCCACTTGAATATCCATGCTGGAGAGAAGCCATTCATGTGTCCTCAGTGTGGAAAGAGTTTCACACAGAAAACAACCCTTAATATCCACATGAGAGTTCACACTGGAGAGAAACCCCACGCCTGTAAACTGTGTGGGAAGAGTTTCTCAGTAAAAGGAAGTCTTAAAATTCACATGAGGATTCACACCGGAGAGAAGCCGTTCATCTGCTCTCAATGTGGAAAGAGTTTTAAACAGAAAAAAGAACTTGACGGCCACACGAGAGTTCACACCGGAGACAAACCTTTTGATTGTGATCAGTGTGGAAAGAGTTTCGGATATAAATCACACCTTAATAAACACATGAGAATTCACTCAGGAGAGAACTGCTTTATATGTCAGTGTGGAAAGAGTTTCTCACACAAAGGAAACTTTGAGAATCACATGAGAGTTCACACTGGAGAGAAGCCTTTCACCTGCCCTCAGTGTGGGAAGAGTTTCACCGTTAAAGGAAACCTTAAAACTCACATGAGACTTCACACCGGAGAGAAACCTTACAAGTGTGATCAGTGCGAAAAGAGTTTCAAAAATAACACGAGCCTGAAGCGGCATCTGCAAACTCATTCTGGAAATAAACTACCATTGTCGTTAAAGTGACGAGAGGTTTAGAAAAAGGAGCAATTTCAGCAATCATCTGTGCATTTACTTGGGTGAAAAACAATTCAATTGTGATCAGTCTAATTTAAACATCACACTTAAACATGCATATTAAGGTCACTTACATATTAAAGCACATTTCATACCCTGTTTGTGTTCTTTTTGAAGAGTGCCATTACAAACAAGTGGATTCAAGTGTGATTTGTATACTTCTTTTAAACTAAAAATAAGGAATTATACGTTTAGTCTGCACAAGTGATAGAAGCACTGCATGCGCACATGTAATCATTCAACAGCATAAATCAAAATGGTCTGACGTTACTTCAAGGGTTACTACACCCAAAAAATGTTGTCTTTAATCGCTTACCCCCATGTCGTGCCAAACCCATAAAAGCTTAGTTCATCTTTGGAACACAGTTTAAGATATTTTAGATGAAAACCGTGAGGTTTGTGACTGTCCCATTGACTGCCAAGTAAATACCACTGTCAATGCCCAGAAATGCATGAAAGACATGGTCTTTAATACTTTTCTGGGCCTTGACAGTGGTAACCCTTTAAGTAACCCTTTAATGAACTGCTGAACCCATGAAAAGGAAACAATTGTGAAGCTCTAAGGGTGTTGATGGACT
>VONZ01003714.1:0-17439 GCA_012976165.1 Labeo catla | reverse complement strand
GATTGTAGCCAAAGCTCCTCAGAGCACCCAGAAGAGTTTCCGCAGAAATGCCTCTGACTCGTAAGTTGGTGAAACACAGCGTGGTCAAGCCCACTCCTTGGAGGGGCGACTCGCTAGATCACCAGAATGGCATGGGAATAGGTCTGCATGATGAATATGTGGAAACCCTGAAGCAGGAAGTCCCTCAGGGCGGGACACAGATAGAGGGTCTCAGCCAGGTGGCCTCAGGCCGATGTGTCTATCCAAGGGTGTCCATCCTCCGAGAAAAGAATTACCTGGAGGTAGGACCGTAGCCCTAGATGTAGTGCTGTAGTGGGGATCTGAAAGTAGACCTGTAGTGGGGACCCATACAAAAAGCCGAAGGCGGATCTATAGACAAGCAGGCCATAAACATAGTCAAAGACCAGAGGGGGGTGCTCGAAGAGGACCAACCAAAGGAAACACAGGGGACAGGTCCCAGAAATACAGCATGGCTAGACACATAAAAAGGATCATACTCACCCATCCGTGGTTCCCGTGCATAACTCTGGAGGTGAAGGTCCAGTCTCAGATCCAGACCATCAGTAAAGGTAGGTTTTGTAAGTACAAAAGCTAACCTAAAACATCATAGGTCCGGTAGGAAGCGAGCAGGAAGACACCACCTAACCTCAGTCAGGTGGAGAAAGAGATAGTTGTGGGGGGAATTGAGAAGGGGAGATGAAAATCCCCAGAGGAAAGCAAGTAGATGTTAGTTTTTACTCTGATCCAGGTGAGAGCGCTGTCTCGCATTGAGAAGAAAGCCCCTCTCTTTCTTCCCGAGGTCAGCCAAATTCATCCACAGATGTCTCTCCGTAACCACCATGACTCCCATGGACCTGCCCATGGCAGTGGCAGCCTGCTTGGTGGCACGGAGAGCAAGATCCGTGGTGCAGCGCAGCTCAGCAACCTCGTCAGGGGAAAGACCCTGACCTTTATGCAGATCTTTCAACAGATTAGCCTGGTAGGCTTGAAGCACAGCCATAGTGTGCAACGGACCCACGACCTGACCTGCTGCTGCGTACGCCCTGCCATTTAAGCGAGATGTTACCTGAAAGGGAATAGATGGCAGGGAGGGAGTTTTAAGAGAGGATGTTTCACCCATAGAGAGATAGCTAGCTAGTGTCTCTTTTACAGGGGCCATCCTCTCATAGCTGTATTTACGCATCCTTTCAATGTTAGCATAATTAGAATGCAGAAAATGATGGATACGTGAAGAATGCTGCCTCTTTCATACCTTCCCGATCTCGAATGGAAGACTCACTTGAGCTGGGAAGCTATGATCAGAAAGATAGCGCTCGTCAAGACGACCCTGTGGTGCCACCTTTCTGGTTTGCTTCCACGGCAAGTCAAGCCTCGCCGTGGCACGATCCATAACTTCAAGCAGCTCATCGTATGCAGGGCAAGAGATTAAAGAAGGCTCAGCCTCAGCTTCTTCACCCTCTGACATCTCCTGCTCTTCTTGGGAAGGACCCAATAGAGCACTAGCTGCTGGATCAGACGATGTGAGGGAAACAACATCCTCGTCAGCCAGCAGCTTATCCTCGCCCTCAACTGATGAGCGTGAAAGGGAAAGCCCCTTTTTTAACTCATCAGCGAGATCCGCTTGCGATCCCCACAAGCTCATTTTCCTCCGTGCCTCGGCAGCGAAGGTCTTGAACCGCGGGGAGCAGATGGCTGTCCCTCTTTCCTCGAAAAGAGAGACAGGCGAGAACGGAGCTTTTTCATAGAAGAAAGCTCACAGTGCACGCAAACTGCCCCCTCGAGGACATTGCGTGCATGCTTCTCGCCAAACAATAGAAATAACCCAGCACTTTTTAGAGTGTAACATTCACAAGCCAATCAAAATGCTTGAAATCAACAGTCTAAAATCTTGAGTTAATTTTGGTGGTTTGAGAAAACACACTGCTCACACAGCATGTGTGAATGCAAACTCACATATTTAAAGGAGAAGTTCACTTCCAGAGCAAAAACTTACAAATAATTTACTCACCCCCTTGTCAGTCGTAAAGAAATTGTTTTTTTCAGGAAAACATTGCAGGAATTATCTCCATATGGTGGAGTTCTATGGTGTCTACGAGTTTGAACTTATAAAATGCAGTTTAAAAATGCAGTTGGTAATGTGTTTTATGATCTGGTGAAATAAAGAATCTCATTCTCTGTTTGTTTGCCATGAAGATGCTATAACTTTACAGAACGTTACTCACATCTTTATGTAGGTTTAGAGGCTGTGATATGACAGATGAAGGTTGTTCTGCTGTGACTTCAGCTCTGAAATCAAACACATCACACCTGAAAGAGCTAGAGCTGAGCGGGAATCAACTAGGAGACTCTGGAGTGAAAAACCTGAGTGATCTACTGATGAACTCAGAATGCAACCTGAAAATATTAGTGTTAGTAACATTATACTGTACAGCAGTGAGATTAAAGTTTATAATGGATTGATAGTTCAGTATGTGTAATAATAATAAAATAAAAAAATAATACAAACAAATACATTTTGAAGCATTTGATCACAAATATTTGCTGTGCAGCATGATATGAATGACAATAGATTGACAGTTGCATGGTTTTTGCAGTACTTGGGGTACTTTCTTAGTGAATATACTTTTAATCAGCAAAATGTGTGTTTAGTGATGGTAAACTAACTCTAAAATGACAAACTAAATTAGTGGTTCATGTACAAAATTGATTTTATCACATTACGAATCTGAATCATTGTTCTTTCTCTTTCTGTTTTCAGTCTGTGTGGATGCAGTATTACAGAGAAACAGTGTCTCATCCTGACTTCAGCTCTGAAATCAAACCCACCACACCTGAGAGAGCTGGATTTGAGTGGGAATGAACTGAAGAACACAGGAATTAATCACTTATGTGCCGTACTGAAGGATTCACACTGTAAACTGGAGAGACTGAGGTGAGAAACACTTCCATACAAGAATCAAAATGTTTAGCAATTGCTTCAATCGCCTTAAAAAGACTTTAAAATTTTCTCTCTTCCTCTGTTATTATGTTTGTCTCTTTCTAGCTTAAATGACTGTGCCATTACAGATGTTGCTAGTTTGGCTCAGTCTTTGGGTAAGACAAAAGTCCTGCAGTTTCTAAAAGAGCTTGATCTGAGTAACAGTAACATTGAAAACTCAAAGAAGCAGCTCAGTGATTCGCTACAAGACTCAAACTGTAAACTGAGGTAAGTAAACATCTTTTGGTCACAGTCATGCTAACACCAACAACTGGGGCCCAGGTCAGGAAGCAGACAGACAGACTGGCTAATCCGACCGTCTGCTAGCTGCCTCACGTCACCAAAATCAGTTAATTCTCAGCACATAGAAGACCCTTACACGGTCGCTCCTCTGCGCCTAAGGAAGATTAAGGAAAACAGTCCGACCCCGTTTGTATAACGAGCACACTCGCGCCCTAAAGAGAGCAGCCCGGAAAATGGAGCGCAGCTGGAGGAAAACAAAATTAGAGGTTTTTCGTACTGCTTGGCGGGAATGTACCCTATCGTATAGAAAAGCGTTAAAATCGGCAAGATCTGATTACTTTTCAACTCTTTTAGAAGAAAACAAACATAACCCTAGGTATTTATTCAATACAGTGGCTAAGTTAACAAAAAATAAAGAACCAACAGGCACTGACTATGCCCATCAGCATAGCAGTAATGACTTCATGAACTACTTTACTTCTAAGATCGATACAATTAGAGACAAAATTGTCACCATGCAGCCGTCAATTACAGTGTCGCATCAGATAGTGCGCTATAGATCTCCTGGGGAACAATTCAACTCATTCTCTACTATAGGTCAGGAAGAATTGTATAAACTTGTTAAATCATCTAAACCAACAACTTGTATGCTAGACCCTATTCCATCTAGGCTACTAAAAGACTTGCTTCCAGTTGTATCCTCACAATTATCTTCCTTCCTACAGAAATATGATATCTGTGAGGATTTTCAGTCAGGTTTTAGACCGTACCATAGTACTGAGACTGCTCTTATTAGAGTTACAAATGATCTACTCTTGTCATCTGATCGTGGTTGTATCTCTCTGTTAGTGCTACTGGATCTTAGTGCTGCGTTTGATACTATTGACCTTAATATTCTCTTGAACAGACTTGAAAATTATGTTGGCATTAGTGGTAGTGCATTGGCATGGTTCAAATCTGACCGCCATCAATTCGTGGTAGTAAATGAAGAGGTATCATATCGATCACAAGTGCAGTATGGAGTACCGCAAGGCTCAGTACTAGGGCCATTACTCTTTACGCTTTACATGTTACCCCTGGGTGATATCATCAGGAAATATGGTGTTAGCTTTCACTGCTACGCTGACGATACCCAGCTCTATATTTCTTCGCGGCCCGGCGAAACGTACCAATTTGAAAAACTAATGGATTGTGTAGTTGAGTTAAAAAATTGGATGACAAGTAATTTCTTACTGCTAAATTCTGAAAAAACAGAGGTGTTAATTATTGGGCCTAAAACCTCAGCGTGTAATAACCTACAACACTGTCTAATACTTGATGGCTGTTCTGTCAATTCTTCGTCATCAGTTAGGAACCTAGGTGTGCTATTTGATGGTAATCTTTCCTTTGAAAACCACATCTCTAGTATTTGCAAAACTGCATTTTTCCATCTCAAAAATATATCTAAATTACGACCTATGCTATCAATGTCAAATGCTGAAACATTAATTCATGCATTTATGACCTCACGGTTAGATTATTGTAATGCTTTATTGGGTGGTTGTTCTGCTCGCTTAATAAACAAACTCCAGCTGGTCCAAAATGCAGCAGCTAGAGTTCTTACTAGAACCAAAAAGTATGATCATATTAGCCCGGTTCTGTCTACACTGCACTGGCTCCCTATTAAACATCGTATAGATTTTAAAATCTTGCTAATTACTTACAAAGCCCTGAATGGTTTAGCTCCTCAGTACCTGAGCGAGCTCTTATCACATTATAGTCCCTCACGTCCGCTGCGTTCTCAAAACTCTGGCAATTTGATAATACCGAGAATATCAAAATCAACCGCGGGCGGGAGATCATTTTCTTATCTAGCGCCCAAACTCTGGAACAATCTACCCTACAATGTTCGGGACGCAGACACACTCTGTCAGTTTAAATCTAGATTAAAGACCCATCTCTTTAACCTTGCTTACACATAACACATCAACATATTCTTATAATTCAAATCCGTTAAAGGATTGTTAGGCTGCATTAATTAGTTCAACCGGAACCGGGAACACTTCCCATAACACCCGATGTACTCAGTGCATCGTCAGAAGAATGGCATCTACGCTAATATTAGTCTGTTTCTCTCTTATTCCGAGGTCACATTAACCACCAGATCCAGTCCGTATCCAGATCAGATGGTCACTGCAGTCCCCCGGATCCAGTCCGAACCCAGCCCAGATGGTGGATCAGCACCTAGAGACGACCTCTACAGCCCTGAATGTCAGCGGAGTCCACATCAACTAGATGAGCCCCAGAGACGGATCCACAGTGAAGACCTGGTCACCTAGACGGCTGTCGGCACAAGACCACGGGAACTTTGGCCAGAGGAGAACTGGCCCCCCAACTGAGCCTGGTTTCTCCCAAGGTTTTTTTCTCCATTTGTCACCGATGGAGTTTTGGTTCCTTGCCGCTGTCGCCTCTGGCTTGCTTAGTTGGGGACACTTTCTCTTAACACAATATTGCATTTTATTTTATTGTTTTTGATTAACTACCTTTACCTAAAATGTGAGTGCTTACTGTTGCCTTTGGCATTGTTGATGTACTGTTTCCTATTTAATACTGTACAGCCGCCTTGTCACAATTCTGTATTGTTAAAGGCGGTATATAAATAAAGGTGACTTGACTTGACTTGACCAACAGATAAACTAAAAAAAAGTAATTACTAATTTGTTAAAAGTTATTCATTTGAAACTTGTTCCACAATCACTTCTGATTCCTCCTTACAGCCTCGAGAGAGAACATTGGTTTAGCTGGAGAACTGGCGTGAACCTCATTAGTAGCTTTGGTGGATGGATTGCATCCTTTTCTAAAGCTCAGGAACCTGTTAAATTGACAGTAGAGGACCAGTCAGCATCAGGTGAGATCCTTAGAAGAGCTTTACCATAGTAGTGTCTATAAGAAGAAAAATAATATATGTGATGTGACGTCTGTAACCAGAATCTAAAATGTTTAACATATATTCAGTATGACCTCTGTTCTCAACTGAGAATATCATCACAAAACTAAAATCAATGTATGAGTTTTAAATTTTTGAGAACCGTATTGTGTCAGAACAAGGATTTTTGGTGAGATGCTGCAAAACAGCAATTCATAAATTTAAACACTCTTCAAAATCTAAAGATGCTTCAAATACAAATGTAAAGGCATTATGCTATCTAAAAGTATTAGTAATGCACTCAGACTTTCAAATAAGAAAATATGTGATACTGAATGATAAATGTTGGTTAAGTATTCACACAAATGAACTCATTTATTGTTTACAGGTGGAGCAGAGGTAGAAAAAGAGGCTGTAAAAAGCCTTAATCATGTAGTGAACAGCAGGTGACAGAACTCACTCGATCCACTCAGTGGTATGGAAAGTTTCACATCGATGTGACCATTTCTGTGGACAAACAGAAGCCTTTTGCCCTCAGTTCAGAAAAGTAAGGCTGAGTTTCCTAAAAAAAACTGAACTCCTAAATAAAATAATAACACCACCTACTGGGATGGAGTGTGTGAAGTGTCAATGTAGACAAAAATATATACAGGTCCTTCTCAAAAAATTAGCATATTGTGATAAAGTTCATTATTTTCTGTAATGTACTGATAAACATTAGACTTTCATATATTTTAGATTCATTACACACAACTGAAGTAGTTCAAGCCTTTTATTGTTTTAATATTGATGATTTTGGCATACACCTCATGAAAACCCAAAATTCCTATCTCAAAAAATTAGCATATTTCATCCGACCAATAAAAGAAAAGTGTTTTTAATACAAAAAAAGTCAACCTTCAAATAATTATGTTCAGTTATGCACTCAATACTTGGTCGGGAATCCTTTTGCAGAAATGACTGCTTCAATGCGGCGTGGCATGGAGGCAATCAGCCTGTGGCAGTGCTGAGGTGTTATGGAGGCCCAGGATGCTTCGATAGCGGCCTTAAGCTCATCCAGAGTGTTGGGTCTTGCGTCTCTCAACTTTCTCTTCACAATATCGCACAGATTCTCTATGGGGTTCAGGTCAGGAGAGTTGGCAGGCCAATTGAGCACAGTAATACCATGGTCAGTAAACCATTTACCAGTGGTTTTGGCACTGTGAGCAGGTGCCAGGTCGTGCTGAAAAATGAAATCATCTCCATAAAGCTTTTCAGCAGATGGAAGCATGAAGTGCTCCAAAATCTCCTGATAGCTAGCTGCATTGACCCTGCCCTTGATAAAACACAGTGGACCAACACCAGCAGCTGACATGGCACCCCAGACCATCACTGACTGTGGGTACTTGACACTGGACTTCAGGCATTTTGGCATTTCCCTCTCCCCAGTCTTCCTCCAGACTCTGGCACCTTGATTTCCGAATGACATGCAAAATTTGCTTTCATCCGAAAAAAGTACTTTGGACCACTGAGCAACAGTCCAGTGCTGCTTCTCTGTAGCCCAGGTCAGGCGCTTCTGCCGCTGTTTCTGGTTCAAAAGTGGCTTGACCTGGGGAATGCGGCACCTGTAGCCCATTTCCTGCACACGCCTGTACACGGTGGCTCTGGATGTTTCTACTCCAGACTCAGTCCACTGCTTCCGCAGGTCCCCCAAGGTCTGGAATCGGTCCTTCTCCACAATCTTCCTCAGGGTCCGGTCACCTCTTCTCGTTGTGCAGCGTTTTCTGCCACACTTTTTCCTTCCCACAGACTTCCCACTGAGGTGCCTTGATACAGCACTCTGGGAACAGCCTATTCGTTCAGAAATTTCTTTCTGTGTCTTACCCTCTTGCTTGAGGGTGTCAATGATGGCCTTCTGGACAGCAGTCAGGTCAGCAGTCTTACCCATGATTGCGGTTTTGAGTAATGAACCAGGCTGGGAGTTTTTAAAAGCCTCAGGAATCTTTTGCAGGTGTTTAGAGTTAATTAGTTGATTCAGATGATTAGGTTAATAGCTCGTTTAGAGAACCTTTTCATGATATGCTAATTTTTTGAGATAGGAATTTTGGGTTTTCATGAGCTGTATGCCAAAATCATCAATATTAAAACAATAAAAGGCTTGAACTACTTCAGTTGTTGTAATGAATCTAAAATATATGAAAGTCTAATGTTTATCAGTACATTACAGAAAATAATGAACTTTATCACAATATGCTAATTTTTTGAGAAGGACCTGTATATAAAGCTGTGGCCACTTTGAATTAGTGTAAGGTTTTTTTTTTTTTTTTAATTAACCTGTTTATTCCTACAGATACAACTTAACCTCTTCTATAAGCTAAGGTCTTTCTTTGTTTTAACCTATACATTTTAGAAGAACCCAAAGCTGTGTCCAAGACAAAGTAGAGAAATTTGCCACAAACTTCTCACACAGTTCCTAATTAATAATTTCATATGTTGACTTTCTGAATGATTACTTTTCATCTTTTATATATTTTGTTTAATGCTCATCAGTTATGCACCCTATTTACTATGTATGTTCTTAATTTTGCTCTGTTTACTTTTATAACATTGCTGGCAAATAAATGTAAATTTGTATTTTTTCTGGATTCTTTTGAAATCATTATGACCAGCAATACATAAAGCATGTGGACCCTTTGATTTATCTGCCACTGCAGTTTTCTGTAGTTTGACTGAAAAATACACTCTTTTATAGCACATACTATACATACACATTTGACTGATGATGCTGATGCAGGATTGTGAGGACAGTGATGAAGGTAAGAATGGGTAGATGAGCTGAAAATATTAGAGAATAAATTACATTGCCAGTAAATAAGATGTGGAATTTGTCATTATAAACTTAAATTACATAAAAAAGCGTTTAAATGTTGAATAAGAGTACAGAAAGCCAGCAAATTATGAAGAAGAATCTAAATTCATTAGTTTATCTAATATTTCCTTAAATGTAGGATTTAAAATGCATAAATGATAACTAATTTTTTGGTTGTACAATTATAAAAATGTTCATTTCAGCTCTAAATAAGAGGTGAAATACTGTTTTGTCTTTTTCAAAACCACATTAGTTTCAGAGTTAGTCTCAGTTTTTTTCTCTTTTAATAGGCATTAGCTTCAAAACTAATTAAACTTTAAATGACAGATTGAAAAACGCACAGGAGCCCATAAAACTGAAGAGAGATGGTAAATTCAGAAAATAAGGAAAATTACCAGGTATTTTCTATTGGTGGGCAGAAACTGAAAGTTCATTATAATTTGTTTGAGTTCTGAACTAATTCAGTGAATTATACATTTCATATATCTTAATTATTTATCATAACCTACAGGCCAACTGAATGAAATTATTCAATCTGAATTCACAGGCTATTGCTGTAATGAAAGGAATGTAGCCTAATTAAATGTCGTAAAATAAAAATAGGACTGTAATTCTTTTATATAATAAATATTACCTTTCAGATTTATATATTTGGCTGGGATTATTTTATTTGATTTGTCTGTTATCATTCAACTAAACCTTCAAAGTTCACATATTTACAAGAACGAGGTGAATCGAGAAGATTCTGCAGTGTCTGCAGGTGTTCTGAAGGACAGGGAGAATAGAAAGGAATGACAGGTGACTATAGTGCACTATTTTAGTTTGTGATCTGCAGGTGTGTTTGTGCTTCACATTCCTGTCCAGTTGGTGGTGGTGATGCACTAAACCTGTTGTTGACAAACCAAACTTTCATTTATCCAATATGGAATTGTATCATGTGACATAATACTCATGAAGGATCACGCAGGTGTGTTTAACAGCGACCACAAACCCAAAGTGTTTCAAAAACTTTTAGATTATGTTTCTGCTGCACAGGACCGTCTGAACTACTGCAAGTAAGTTTGAATACTTTCACGATTACAGTTATTTGGGGGAATGATTACGGATTAAATGTAAGCATGATTTAAGTTATAATTTACAACTACTAGTTATACCTGTCACAGAAGTAACAAAATGTCCGAGAAGCAGAAAGATACTACCAAAACTGTTTAAAGACAACGCATGTTAGAACAATATGTCTGTCAAATTTAGCATAAAGAATAGTGTTAAAAGGGTTATTTTATTTCCATTTTAAAGGGGTCATCAGATGCCCATTTTCCACAAGTTGATATGATTCTTTAGGGTCTTAATAAAAAGTCTGTAATATACTTTGGTAAAAAATTCTCAATGGTTGTGTAAAACAACACCCTTTTTTACCTTGTCAGAATGAGTTCTGCAAAAATCATCCCATTTTGAGGGATTGTTCCTTTAAATGCAAATGAGCTCTGCTTGCCACGCCCCTCTCTTCTCTCTGTGGAGTGAGGAGCTGCTCTGAGAGATTGTTTACTTTAGCTGCATTTAGCCGAATTTAGCCACTAAACTTGCCAAGTAGCACATTATTAGGAAAGGCAATCGCAAAGATTCATAAAAAAAACCCTTATGCTCATTTCTGATGTAAGTGAAGCTGGATCACAAATGATTCACGTGAACGTTGATGGATACATGTAGATGTAGGGAGCCGCATTCCCTTCACAAACAAAGGTAATCCACTGCATCTTCAGTGGCTCAGATGTCGGGAGTAAATGATGACCACTATGTTTATTATTACATACATTACATATTACATACATACATATTACATACATATTCTTGTCTAACTTACATCCCTGCTCCAGCATCAAAACAATGGAGGTCAGACTCTTACAGCTGATCTGAGGTAAGACGCAAATGTCAATCAACTATTGTGGGAGCGGCTTCTGTCGGTGTGACGCCACACAGACAGGCATCTGAGAATGGCTCGATTTGAAAAAGGGGATATTATTTTTACAGATTAATTAAAAACCACTGCATGGATTTTTATCATTATAGGGTAGATTTGTACATACACTGCCAACACACATTAATGTTCACACAACATGAAAAAGTGAACTTTGCAACTGATGACCCCTTTAAGACATCATTTTTTGATGACGCGAGTTTGAATGTATTCTGTGGTCAAACTTTGTTGTCAAATCTTTCCGGTTAGAGAGGTTGATTAACTTGAGCAAAAAATAATGTTCTTTTAAACTTTTTAATGTTTCAAAAGTTGCTGCATAATAATGTGTATGTAAATAGAGACGTGTGTTACGAGTGATCTGAAATATCTGAAGAAATTATTCACTGACACCGATTACATTTGTAGCATATTTTGTTTTTATATTGATTGTTTTACGGCATATTGTCATATGCAGGTCATGACAATCATCTGATCGTCTTTGGTGACATAAAGATATAAGTTTTATGCTGTTTAGGTGCAGTATGTCAGAGGAGCAAAGAAAATACTCTTAATCAAAGATGAGTCTCTCACAGAAACAGGTAAGACTGAGTCTATTTTCAGAGAATCATTTTACAACAATGTTTATCAACTGCTGATACATTTCAGGTTTGTCCTATAAAGAAAAAAAACAATTGTTTTCTCTCACCATTTTCATGTGAAATGCTTTGCAAAACAAATTGCAACTACTTATAAATGTTTTAGATTGTAATAGGTTAAAACAGCTTAAAACTTAAAATATATTTAATATACAGGAATATTTAGCAGATCATTTAGAGCCCTCTGAAGCTGGATTTAAACTTTATTTTGGAAGTTCAAACTCACGGGCACCATTTAAGTCCACCATATGGAGATAATTCCTGAAATGTTTTCCTCAAAAAACAGAAGAAAGAAAGACATCTTGGATGACAAGGGGGTGAGTACATTATCTGTACATTTTTGTTCTAGAAGTGGACTACTCATTTAAGCTCTAAAGAATAAGGCCTAATAAAGTAGTTTGTAAACGCACTGCAATGCTATGTTTACAGAGTTAAACACTATATTTCTGCTGTTCAGTGAGCTCCATCTACATCAGAGATGTTGGCAAAACTTGTTATTTGAATCACCAGATAATCCACTCTGGAGAA
The DNA here is from genome assembly GCA_012976165.1 of Labeo catla. Classification (NCBI taxonomy): domain Eukaryota; kingdom Metazoa; phylum Chordata; class Actinopteri; order Cypriniformes; family Cyprinidae; genus Labeo; species Labeo catla. Next base: position 5,328 of record VONZ01003714.1, on the reverse strand, counting down.
AACCCTTATAAGTGTTAGACTATGTAACGAGATTCAGTCTGTCAGGACAACTGAGAAAACATGAATAGATCCACACTGGGGAGAAGCAGCACACTTGATCGGTGTGGGAAGAGTTTTTAATTGGTCTTAAGTCACATCTGCATTCTCATTCTGGAAAAAAGAAGCTGTACAAGTCAACCAGTATGAGAATGGAGCCCAACACACAGGAAATTCCAATCCTCTTTTACTTCATCCTTAATAAAAGGCAGAGATGCTGCCACTGTGGCACTCTGCCTAGATTCAAATAAAGGGACAGTTGTGTAGATACAACAAACTAGAGATTGTCAACAGAAGGAACCCATCCAGCATTGTCCATTTAGGCAGTTAACCCAATATGAATGAATCCAAATACAAGTACACGTCATGGAATTTTATTATACAGGAATATTTAGCGGATCATTTAGAGCCCTCTGAAGCTGGATTTAAACTTTATTTTGGAAGTTCAAACTCACGGGCACCATTTAAGTCCACCATATGGAGATAATTCCTGAAATGTTTTCCTCAAAAAACATAATTTCTTTACAACTGAAGAAAGAAAGACATGAACATCTTGGATGACAAGGGGGTGAGTAGGGACAGTTGTGGGCATTTAGGCAGTTAACCCAATATGAATGAATCCAAATACAAGTACACGTCATGGAATTTTGTGAGGATGTTGGGTGCTTCTCAAATGGAAGGCTGCAGATGTCAACCTTGCTTGAAAAAATTTGTAACGGTTTTACTGGTTATAATGGGACTTGTATCCTTCTTGTCTTTCAATCATCCACAATCCTTAGCTCAGATTTCAATTCACAAAAAAAATTAAAAAGCTGAAAGCTGGTTAAGCTGGTTCTTAGCTGGTTTATGGTGGTCCTTTGCTGATATATGCTGGTCCTTAGCTGGTCATGTTGCTGGTTCAGGACCAGCAGAAACCAGCAAAGGACCAGCTTAAACAAGCATCAAAACATACCTAACCAGTATCCCAGCATCAAAACATACCTACCAGCACACGCTGTTTTTTCACCAGGGTAAGAAGAAAGTATCCAGACTAAGATGCCTTTTGTTTGACAAACAGTCAAGCACCCATATTCTTTTGCTTTCTGTTGGTGGCGGTAATGCACCTAAAGCTGGCCTGCAACTGCGAATGAACTGAGAAGAAGAAGAAAAAGAAGAAGTGGTCAGCACACGCAGCGCCCTCATTCACTCACTCAGCCTTAAATCTTCTGCGGTAAGGCCTGTGCTTTTTATACAATATTAAAAACACAATTTAAGTAACATTTTAGAGGCCATTTCTTTACTGTTTTCTTTGGATATAGCGTGATTTCTGCTGTTTTTCTGGCTTCTGCTTAATTTAACATTAAATTATGAATAACGTTTTTCCCCTCAATGACTTGTTGGACATTTTCAAACTTTGCTGTCAAACTTTAAAAACTGCTTAAAATGATACCATTTTAAAATGAGTGATCATTATATTTCCCCAAATGTGATACTCAACTGTTTTTTTAACGATATTTTGAGGTAAAAACAAATCTGTGTTCTTCATTGTGTCACACCATAAGACATTATGTCACACTAAAGGACAGAAATGGTAGGTAGTGTGGTGACGTCTGCCGCTTTTGTGAGAAGTCACTCTTGAAGTCTTGTGGTTTTGATTTGATTTTATTATCAGAGACAATCAGGCCAAGAGACTTTGCAGAGACTCTAATACAGTTTTCCCTGAAGGCATGTTCAATACATTTCATTCATAGTCATTATTGTTTACCTTATTTAGCTGTGTCTCCAGTCCGTTTTCAGGAAGTCTGAGGACTAAGTAAAGGGAAGAGGCATATACTTTGTTCTGTTTCAAAACAGGATGTGAAGCTTCACCATTAACTGAATATCTGCACATTTCTTATGCAGGCCTCTGTACACACAGGCAATTACATTATATTATAATAGTATAATAACTTGATACATAAATGGCTATATTTACATTGGTTATCCTTGATTAATTAACATTTTGAATAATAAACTTCTACGTTAAGTACTGCATTAAAGTGTTTTTATTGAACTTAGAACATAAAAAGAAAGAAATTGTAATTCAATTTTATTTCTCTTAAAATGAAACCTTTTTATCTTTAATTTTAGACCTGATGGAGAAGAAGCGAGTGAATAACCGAATTAGATGAAAGAGAAATATCATCATGTCAAAACCTGAGAAATCTTTGAGTTGCTCACCAAACAGAAGAGCCAAACAATCTATCACCACTGGAGAAAAAACACACACATTCAATCGGTGCGGGATGAGTTTTGCACAAGCAAACAGTTCTAAATTACATCTGCGTTCTCATTCTGGAGAAAGACCGTTTAACTCTGATCAATGCGACAAAAAAAATCCTAGGGCAGAAAACCTGAAGAGGCACCTGAAAGTCCATACTAAGAAGAAGCTTCATGTGTGTTCTCTGTGTGGAAAGAGTTTTACTCGGATGTATAATTTAAAATTACATCAGAAAAGACACAACAATGTGAAGGATCACGTGTGCTTTGATTGTGGGAAGACCTTTACTAGATCTGACACATTGAAAGCGCACCAAATAATTCACACTGGAGAAAAACCCTACAAGTGTTCACGCTGTGACATGAGATTCAATTGGGCTGGAATTCTGAAAGTACACATGAGGACCCACACTGGAGAGAAGCCTTATAAATGTGATCAGTGTGGGAAAAGTTTTACACAAAGTGGAAGCTTTAATGACCACCTGAAAATCCACACTGGAGAGAAGCCGCACGCATGTGATCAGTGCGGGAAAAGATTTGCACACATGAAAACTTTTAAATTCCATCTGCGTTCTCATTCTGGAGAAAGACCATTTAACTGTGATCAGTGTGGCAAAACATTTATTCGTTCAACCAGCCTAAAAAGGCATCTGAATGTTCATACAAAGCAGAAACCTTGCGTTTGTTTTTGTGGAAAGAGTTTTTCACGAAAGGATTATTTAAAAATACACCAGAGAAGTCACAGCGGTGCAAAGGATCATATGTGCTTTGATTGTGGGAATACTTATACAACAGCAGGTATATTGAATCGGCATCAGAGAATTCACACTGGAGAAAAACCTTACAAGTGTTCACACTGTGACAAGAGATTCACTCAGGCTGGAGCTCTGAAGAATCATGAGATGATCCACACTGGAGAGAAGCCGCACACGTGTGATCAGTGTGGGAACAGTTTTGCAATAAAAGGAAGCCTTAAGTCACACATGAAAATCCACACCGGAGAGAAACCGTACACATGCGATCAGTGCGGGAAGAGTTTCCCACATGCATACACTCTTAAAATACATCTGCGTTTTCACTCTGGAGAAAGACCGTTTAACTGTGATCAGTGTAGTAAAGCATTTTCTACGGCAGCATCCCTAAAGATCCACATGAATGTTCATACAAAGGAGAAGCCTTACATGTGTCCTTCATGTGGAAAGAGTTTTAGTCAGCGGAGTAATTTAAAAACTCACCAGAAAAGACACAGTGGTGTGAAGGATCACATGTGCTTTGAATGTGGGAAGACCTTTACTGCAGCTGACACACTGAAAAGGCACCAAAGATTTCACACTGGAGAAAAAACACATGAGAAAGTCCAAAGTGGAGAGAAGCCTTTTAAATGTGATCAGTGTGGAAACAGTTTCTCTCAGTTAGGATCGCTACGCCGTCATACTAAAAACAGTTGTCGGAAATTAAAATAGTTTATGATCAGGGTTGCTGCGACCTCACCAAATGTGACCCTACATCACAAAACTTACGTCTTAAGTCGATGGGGTATATTTGTAGCAATAGCCAAAAATACATTGTATGAGTCAAAATTGTTGATTTTTATTTTATGCCAAATATCAGTAGCAAATTAAGTAAAGATCAATTGTAAAATTCTTACTGTAAATATATCAAAACTTAATTTTTGATTCGTAATATGCATTAGTAAGAGCTTCATTTGGACAACTTTAAAGGTGATTTTCTCAATATTTTGATTTTTTTGCACCCTCAGATTCCATATATTCAGGTTATATATAGTTGTATCTCGGCCAAATATTGTCCTATCCTAACAAATCATACATCAATGGAAAGCGTATTTATTTAGATGTTATATGATGTATAAAGCTCAATTTTGAAAAATTGACCCTTATGACTGGTTTTGTGGTCCAGGGTCACAAATATGATCCAATAACTCATTGAGTAATAAACACTCTCCATATCTGTCTCAGTCAGCCTCATTAAAACATCATTAGTATTAATTGTTACAATAAACAAAATACATCTTTAAGACCAGTTTCAAGTAATATTTAAAAAAAACTTTTTCTACAGAAATATGAGACGAATGTAAGATTCTTCTTTGGTTTGGACTAAAGCTGAATGTAATTATTGTGGACAGAGTTTCACAAAGAGTGTCTCAAAATTCATCTGCGTTCTCACTCTGGTCTTTCATCTGATTTTTGTTTGATTTATTAAATTAATTTCTTATTTTATTATGAAGTTTTGATTTTCTTTTTTTTATTATTATTATTGCTAGCTGGTTCTACTTTCATTGAAAACAGTCTTGTAATTTTTGTAATATCTGAAGCCAAGAAGCACCACAATTGTTTAGTACAGTTGTATTAGTGTCTATTTTCTGGTGTCTCCTGATTGAAATCAAGATTTAAAAAGGCGTAATCTTTGCTGGCTTCACATACAAAAGAGAAATGAGCTAACTCCTTTATTGACATTTATTAGAAAATTCAACTATATTATATGGACAAATGCTGCTGTATATTAATTGTCTGAAGAACCACCTGAAACTTTATACAGTGGAGAATCCTCACATGTGTTCTTTGTGTGGACAGTTTTTCACAGACAGCTGCTTTTAAATTACATCAGAAAAGACACTGGTGTAAATTATCAAATGTGCTTTAATTGTTGGAAGACCTTTACTACTAACATGTTGACAAAACACCAAAGAATTCACACTGGAGAAAAACCTTACAAGTGTTCACACTGCGAAAAGAGACTCAATCAGTCAGGACATCTGAAAAGACATGAGAGGATCCACACTGATGTGATCAATGTGGGAAAAGCCACATTACTGCCCTCAAAGATCTTTACTCTGTCATACTAAAAACACGTGTCTGAAATCAAAGTTTATGCTCGGATTAAGCAGTTTCAAGTGCATTGCTGAGTCCTCACCAAACATGAACCAACTGAGCAATAAAAGCTCTCTATCACATAAATCTGTCCAAAATCAGTCCATAAGATCATCCAAAGTTGTCACACAGTAAAAGTTTACCTTCAAAAGCAGCGGTTTCAGGT